>ML995952.1:0-41725 GCA_010093825.1 Teratosphaeria nubilosa
AACGGCAATACCCCCCCCCCCCCCCCCCCCCCCCCCGCCGCAAGCGCTGCCCCTATGATCTCCGTGGTAGAAAAAGGCGTCATACGGCGTCACAGAGACAGCACGGTTGGATCCAAGACGGAAGGCGCCATGGCTGATTTTGGAAGCAATATTGAGCTGCTAAGATCCAGCTGAACAGCAATGTTTTGACTGCAGTCTATTATGCGTAGGTTGCATGTGCTCTGGCTGAGGAGAGCTGGATCGTTCGGCTTGGCAGAATCGGGTGCCTTGACGTAAGAGGCGATGACGGTAGACGCTGGACCCACTGACTGCTCCTCGACAGGCGATACAAGCACACGACGACAGTTTACAGCAAGCAGGTACATCCCCAAAAGTCTCGGTCTACAGCTTGCTTGAGGTGCGAAGCGCAAGGCATGAGGGTAGCTTGCACTTTTGCTTCATCTTGCATGAGCTTTCCGCAAAGATGCCAAAGTTTCTCACTGCATCGCGCGCTGCTAATGGACAAGATTGTGGCACTGAACGCACAAGCTTGGCGTCAACCTCCCTCTTGGCGGCATATATCTCTCGTAACAGCAGGTATCTTACTCGCCAAGGGAGATAATTGCCGGTCTGCAGCTGTGTGAAAACAATGTAAAGAAAGGTCGGACCTTCGCATGCTTGTGTCGTTCTGTGCGTGTATGTTACTGATCAATGTCTATTGGAGCGTTTGCGCGACGAGTAATCGGACGAAACATGAGAGATTCGGCAGGGTGGACGTGTCAGAGAAAGAGTGCCCTGCGTTGTTGCGGTGACTGACGGATCGCGAGCAGGAAGAGTTTAGGTATGCTACTTGACGAACGCCTGATATGTGATGCATTTCATGAATATGCTTGGCAAGAATGCTTCCAATATGGTCGGATGAACTGACCCCTCGAGCCTATGGCCGTCTTATGACCGTCACTCAGCAACCCGAGCAACCCACCTGACACACCTTGCACCCCTCACAGCCGGGCAGAGATATGGCAGTCATGCTAAGTCACGAACCTGTCAGCAACGTCCCCCTTTACGAAACTGTCGCCACCAACTCGAGCAACTTACCAAGCAGCCGAACTCCCCGAATTACAATTCTTCGGATTCCAGCAGTTGATGTACGCATTCAGGCATTGGTTATTCGGCTGAGGCGTCAGACAGGCGCCGGTGCCCGAGATCTGCAGCTCGTAGTCTCGCTTCGCCAACGTAGTAGATGTGGTGTCGTTGACAGAGGGTACCGTGAGGATCATGGTGTCGAAATCTGGGTCTGGAGTTGGAATAGCGAGGACGGTGGTGAGGAGGAGGGCGACGGTGGTGATGGAGAAGTACATGGTAATGATGCCGTGGATGCGAGCGTCCTTTTGGATATTTTAGGGTAGTGGTGGAGGTGAGTCTCTTTCGAAGGCGCTTTGGATTTTGGTGATCTTCAGGTGAACGAGATGGGTGCCCTAATATAGCGGCGCGCACGGTACAGTAACCCGTCAAGACCATGGTGGAGTGTGCCATCCTATGTGGGCAGTACTACATCTGGTCGCGATTGCGTTGTAGTGTTCTCTAGTGTCTTGTACTGATCCCACAATGGCTCCTTCTTGTAGCATCAAGCACAGAGAAGGACAGCACTTGGTATGCACTACATCTATGGAGGCACATGCGATTCCGGTGGTTACCTTTCCAGAAGACGGTTGATAGGCTCGCACCTGGTAAAAGGCTTGATTGAGGACTGCTATACGGTACAGCCCTTTGGGCCCATCACAAGCCATCGACAGCGGCCGATCAGTTTTGTGCATTTCTAGCCGTAAATACCCCTGTTGCGGGCGCCACAGACAGACGGGTGCCAACATTGGTAGTGGCACCACAAGTGTCAGGAACCTGGCCGTCGCGTTGCGCTATGCAGATGTCCGGACGCCCTGGCGACTGCGCGTTGACTCACACGTGTGCTATCCATCAGCTTGTCTGATTCACGATTCGAGCAGCACACGTGCAAAGACGCCGCTGCACACAGAGACAATCTCAGACGCAAGGCCAAGACGATGATGATATCGACAGCGGTTTCGAAGCTCACCACCGAGAAGGGTATACAGGAGCTGACAAGGGTAACCGGCGCCGCAGGAGTCCAAGACTAACTCATTCATCGCGCGGGACATCCTGCCAAAGGATAAGAAGTCCATCAAGAACCTGCTCTCGTTGGTGTCTACATGCAACAGGCTGAAGAGGAGGTGAATTCAATCCAACATAATGACGTCATCACCTCATCTAGCTTTCAGTATGAGCAGCCCACAAAGTGCACATCGACGCTTTCATACTCACGCGGCTGTATCGTCGCAGACAGAGCACATCTCCCTGGAGTCCTGAACGATCAACCCACACGCCATGATCCATCAACATAAACCCAACCCTCGGAGTCAGCTCGCCCAACCCAACCAACATCCCACCAACCCGAGCCGTCTCGAAGACCATCCAGGATCAAAAGAGAAAAATGACCTCCCTCCTCCCCTACCTCTTCTTCTGGACCCACAAATCCCCCGAATCCAACACGTGGCGCCCCGTCCCCGGCGCCAACCCCAAACCCATCGACAATCTGCCCCCGTTCCTCGCCCGCACAGACCTGGCCGCCACAAGCATCGACGCCGCACCTTTCATCGCCGGCGCAGGAAGCCTAGCACACCTGCGTCAAATCCACAAGTTCGGCTTCACAGCCTCTGCCAACATCTTCGCCAATCCCAAAACGCTTAGGGCTCTGCATCGCACGACCCTTGTTCTCATCCCTGCGGTTCTCGTGGCGCAGGCCTTAGGGTTGGAGTATCGATATGCAATTCCGAGGTGGAGTCATGAGAGGGAGATGAGAAGGGATGAGGAGGAGGTGAGGAGGCATGTAGATGTGGGGATGTATGCGGGTGTGGCGTGCTGGGCTGTGAGGTTGTATGGGTTGAGGTGGGGGAGAGCGTTTTGGGCGCCGATGGAGGTGGTGATGGGCGGTGCGCTGGCGGACCTGATGCATAGGGAGTATGGAAAGGCTCATGGGTTTTGATTTGGTGAGTGGCAGGCGTGCAGGTGAATGTGCTTGGTGCTTGGGAAATTCGTGGGGTTGTTTAACATACTTTGAGCTTGGCGAACCATAACGCTTCATACAGTGTCCAGTCTATCCCATTGCTAAACGATAATCGCGGTTTGCGGTCTCCTGGAGATCTTCGGACGTCATCGTATCGAGATCTATATCGCCAAAGCGCCTCGCTAGAACGCAATATCAACGAAGGCAACCAAGCTCTCGACATTTCACATCTTCACTCCAAGCTCGGAATAGAAATCTGTTCGCAGAATGTCAGCACATCACCATCTCGCCTCAGCCTACAATCTCAAAAAGAAGTCCCCAAATAGAACTTAACACTTACGACACTGCAACGCCTTCTTCTTCCTTCCCGTCCTCTCGTCAAAAATATGACACCCAAACTTCGCCGCATTCGGCGGCGTGTACAAATGCAGACTAACCGCCACCTCCTGCAAATCCGGATTCTCGATTCTGTGCAGGCCGATTTGATCACTCATGTACGTGACCTCGTTTGCCTTGTACATCGTCTTCCGCTTGACGACCAAGGCATGCGGTGTCAGGTCGTCTGGGTTGCTCGAGCAGGTATGTGTCGTGCTTGGGTAAGAGCTGGTGGGGCTTGTTGCGCAGTCTGGAGCATTCTTGGAGCGTTGGCAAGGAAAGCCGTAGATTGTTTCTGTGAGGCGGCTGGACGGGGCTTTCGTTAGATTTGGTTCGATGGCAAAGTGGGTGGAGAATGGTTTGAGCATACCCTTTCAAGATTTTCATGACACAATGCGCATTCGCATGATCATGAATCGGACTCGCCTTTCCCGGCGTCCACACAAGCACCAGAAGGTTACTCTTCCCATTCCCATGATCAACCAAGTTCCTCGTGTACGCCCTGCTGTAATCCTCAAACGCATACTTGTTCCACTCCACCTCATTGCTATCATAACCCCTCATGACAGCCTTGATTTCTTCAACATCGACGCCCTCACTATCGATACCGTTGGTTGGACCCAAAATATCGTTGATCTGATCGACGAGTGCATGGAAGGTGTCTCGAGGTTCTGGTGAGCCGCGGGCTGAGTCGTGGCCTGTGATCTCGGGTTTGTTTGGGGTGGACATGTTGGTTGTGGGTGTCGCTGTAGCTGTTGGATCATTGGACGGACACATTGTTGTGTTATACTCCTTCAAGGGTGACTTGCAGGATTGCCTACTCGTTTGCTTCGCGGGTCTGAATGAGGCGTCTGAGCTGCGTCTGCAAACCAATCGATAAACAACGAACAAGAGATGAAAGAGTACAGAATAAGGTATATGCTACTTGTTATTGTACTGCCCTCGATATGGTACACCCTGGATGTCTACCAATAAGTTCTCAAGCAACCCTTTCGGGGTCCCGGGGACCTAGGTCGTCCTTCCCGAGCAGCGGACTGTCCCTCCTCACTCTCCTTGTCTCGGCGAACCACGCATCGCCTCGGAGGCGTGGTTGCTGTTACCACGCAATATCGAGGAAGCCAGGACGTAGCGACGTCTATGGCTCATGGTAGTACGCGAGGTGACGCGGCAAGAGAGTTTTGGAAGTTGGACGATCACATGCAAGAGCGGCGCCAGCCATGCCGAAGTGCGGACCGTTGCCGTCGAGTAGCTGTCGGGAGAAGCCGTCGGTTTTCATGATGTGTGCATTGCGGAAGTTATTGAGGCATTAGTATGAGTGGTTCGCAGTTCGATTCATGGTTTAGGGACGTGAAGTCAGGAGAGTAATAATCATATTTTATACCTGTTCGAAGTTCTATTCAACCGTATGCATCCTTGTCACGAAGATTTGACATCTGTAGCGGCATCTAACACTCCGTCAAGCAACAACGACTTGTATCAACCAGTGACTGGCCGTAAGCTATCTTGAATATACCCTCTAATTCAGAAGTCTTCTGAAATCTCGTATATGTAGGTAGTGGAGAGGTCATCCTACCAGGCTTGGGGCCTCTGATGCTACCTAAGTCATCCCAACAATGCTCGTATGTTGTACAACAAATGCAATGCCCGCGCCGCATCAAGAATGCTTCTACTCTGCACTGTTCATGAATACAAAAAGAAATCGAGAAGGAAGCGTATATCCTTCTTGCACAGCCAGCCCGACGCCTTCGCTCACAAAACACAATCTTCGCAACCATCTCATCGTACACTGTCCTCTTCGCTCCCCTCCTTCTTCCTGGCCCACTAGACCTCCACTTCCCTGTCCTGCCTCATGCCCTCGAGCACCGCTTGCACGCCTCCGTTTCTAAGGCGATCCAGCACAACACTCATCCCCATCTGCGCCTTCGGCTGGCTCTTTTCCGTCCGCTGCAGACTAATACTCTCGATGGCGCTGCGTATAGCTCCCGACGACCACGCACTGAACCAGCCTTGCTTGACCGGCTCCTCTTCAGCGATACCCGACACCGATGTCGCAGTGGCCTGCTCGCCCCATCGTGCCCGTCGCTTCCGCAGTTGCTCGCCGATCCTGCTTTTCAGTGTCACCGAGACGGCCACGTCAGTCCTGTCGTCTGCGGGCGGCAAGACTGCGTCTGTGCGGTTGAAGAGATCTATGTCGTCACTTGTAGGATTTGACAGGGCTGGACGGCGGTAGGATTGTCGCTCGATGACGCTGAGGACATTGTTCCAGTCCAGGTTCCTGCTCTCCGTCTCCATCCAGCCTTCCTTGACATCCACTACGCTCGTCTCCAAGATGAAGCTCTGCGTTCTGCCATCGCCATCCGCGCCCAGTGTGCTCTTAGGAAGGAGTTTCAGGACAGCGGGTGGCAACCTCGATCGCTTGAGATGGAGGCGGACGGTGGTAAGGCGTTGCATCTCTGGGTCATAGTTGCGAGATATGGTGTCGGTAGATGCTACGTGTCTCGAGTATGGGTTGGGGTAGCGCAGGAAGTAGGCGAGGGAGACGGCGGAGAAGCCGTAGTCGTAGGAGTAGTTGGACGAGTAGAATTTCACCATCTTTGCGGTAATGTCGTTCTCTTGTCTGCTTCCATCACCAAGCGCGGCGTGGGAATGGATTGATGTAGTGGACGATGCAAGCCTGAATGCGGGCAATGTGAGGAGCAATGGTGCGCTGGCGAATGGGTTGCACTTGTAGTGATGTATCAGGGAATACATCGCGGGAGTTAATGCAGATTCTCCGCATTTCTGACATGAGGGGCCAATCGGCGCGGCAGTGATTAGAGCCCGATGGCCGTTTCACATGAAGATGCTGTCTTCATGGATCACGCTACATTAAAAAGCTATCGCAAACTTAGAAACATCGTGGACGGATGGACTATAATCCTTTCCCGCCGACCACAGAGACCATGTAGCCAGATTCCACCACTGCACGTACAGTCAGTTGTCAAGACTGTTGAAGACTGGACCTTATTTGCAAGGTTCGTCCGAGAGCAGAGCCAGTCAGAACGATTGAGCTGCATTTGCTTGGCGTTGGGTGGTAATTCAATAGACGTGGGACTCATGCAGCGGTCGGATAGCAGACTCATTGGTCGGACAAATATATCCGCCTTAGCAACTTTCACTTTCGCTTGGTATGCCATGATGCCAAGAAGACATGAGAGTTAAGGTACGGATGTGGATGTTAATGCTTTATTGAATGCGTCTAATGAGCATTGGGAGGACTGGGATCATTGAAGCTTCGGCGCCTAGTTATTGTGAAGGACTTCTGTTTCGTCGGCTGACTATAGCATGTGAGTGTACGCAAGAAAGGGGTGGTGTCGTATTCGTTGTCGCTCTCTAGTACGAGAACAAATCTAGCAACTATACGTAGCGTTCCTTCGCATGCCTGAGGCCATCGCGGGGCATTGGCTGGCTACTTTACGAATTCGCCATGAGTCGAACTTCTTCGCAGAGGACCTCTTGACTTCCTTAATAGATCTCCATACAGCAAGCGCAATATGGTAGTCGACGGGAACGCAGTCGGGGTGCCACCAGCGGCCGCCGACCAGATACAACAACAGGCAAAACCGACATCGCAACAAATCGACCCTTACAACGTCGCCGGCGAGACCGATGAAGCGGGCAATGTCAAGGCCATAGACTACGACCGCCTGATACAAGACTTCGGCACTCAACCACTCACACAAGAACACCTCGACCGCTTCGAAAAAGTCACTGGCAAACCCGCGCACCGATTGATGAGACGGAAGCTGTTCTTCTCGCACCGCGACTTTGACAAGATTCTCGACTACTACGAACAACATGGCACCTTCATGCTGTACACCGGGAGGGGACCGAGTAGCGGGAGCATGCATCTGGGACACACTGTGCCTTTCCTCTTCACCAAGGAGCTGCAGGATATCTTTGACGTGCCGCTAGTCATTATGTTGACGGACGACGAGAAGTACTTGCATACAAGGAACAAGAACAACGGTACGCAGAAGAAGGGAATGGAGCCGGAGGCATTCTTGGAGTTCGCGCATGAAAATATCAAGGACATCATTGCTTTAGGCTTCGATATGAGGAAGACATTTATCTATACCGACTATGAGTACATCGGTGGTCATTTTTACAGGAACACGAGCGAATTTGAGAGTATGGTGACTCTCAACCAAGCTCGAGGAGCTTTCGGATTCGGAGAGCAGACGAGCATCGGCATGATTGCATATGGTGCGAAGCAGTGTGTGGCGGCATTCCCTTCGTCATATCCGGAGCTTTTTGGCTTGCCAGATTACCGGGCACCAGACTACGATCCAGCAGGACTTCGAAGACACAAAAGCTTGGCGAACATCCCGACCCTCATTCCATGCGCAATTGACCAGGAGCCATACTTCAGAGTGCTGAGAGATCGCTGTGGCTCGATGACGGATGCACATCCAAAGACTTGTCTCATTCTCAGCAAGTTCTTAACCGCTCTACAAGGTCCGGGTGGCAAGATGAGCGCATCAGATCCCAACTCGGCAATCTTCATGAGCGATACACCCAACCAGATTAAGAAGAAGATCAACAGCTATGCATTCTCAGGTGGAAGGGAGACTGCAGAAGAGCAAAAACGGTTAGGCGGCAACCCGGACGTCGATGTCGCATTCACATATCTCTCTTACTTTCTGGAGTCTGACGAGGAACTGGAAGATCTGGCCACAAAGTACAGAGCTGGCGAGCTCATGACAGGCGAAATGAAGGCACGCTGTATAGCCGAGCTCCAGAAATTTGTCGGTGCATTCCAAGAACGAAGAGCGAACGTTGACTACGAGATGATGCGATCGTACATGAAGCCACGGAAGCTAGAGTTCAAGGGAAACCCTTCGCCAACGATGAAAGGGAAGGATGGGACTGAGGAATGGGAGTCGGTGGCCGCAGTGAATGGGAATCCTGCGGAGAAGAGTGGGAAGCATGACCTTACCAAGGGAGAGAGGAAGGCGTTGAAGGTGGCGGAGGCTAAGGCGAAGAAAGCGGCGGAGAAAAAGGAGAGGGAGAAGGAGATGGCGATTAGAGGTGGCCCACCGGCTCCGGAGTCCGAGGCTTGAGTGATCTGGTGACAGGACTGTAAAATGTGGAGAAGTTTGGTGGGAAAATAGGCATGTGCAGCGTTCCAAGCGAAATGCAAGGTGGATAGGTAGCGGGCAATGACATTGATGTATCTCGCAGGCATCATTCCCTGCCATACGACCCACCTGGAATGACATTTGGCTATGCGATTGCGCCTTCTGGCTGTTCTGTGGACATCTTGAATCACTGGAAAATGGATCTGTCCGTCTTATTATGCCGGTGGCAGGACGGCAGCAGCGCCTCCACAATTGCATTCACCCTCCAAACATGCGCAACTTGTACGGGCGAGCTGAAGATTGGAGTATAGCATTGTCCAGACTCAATAAGGCGCTTGCGTAGAATGGCGGTCGTGCATAAAACTGCATATGGGTCGTGCGCAAACGAAGAGGGTTTGGCACGTGAATGTGTGCCTTCCCATCTGGCTAGCGCTGCACTAGAGGGCACTGAATTAGACGCGCTTCGGAGTTTCGAGATTGATGCAACGCGACTGCTTGCACTTCTGGCTGTCATCCACATAGTCGATATCTGCGCAACCAGCCTGATTCGCGCAGAAGAACGCTACGCCTGGGTGCTTTTGCGATGAACGTCGGCGCGTAGGCGCACGATGGCGGTGGACGAGGACACGTTAGTGTCGCCACGCAGTCCTGACGACTCAAATCCCACAGACAGCGAGGAGATAGAGTATGCGCAAGACGCCCATGGCCCTGGCGACAGCGGAGGCGAAGATCGGCCAGATGATGAAGATGTGCAGCACCACGACCTACGCAATACCGAGCATGATACCGGCGTAATCGAACATCACAGAAATGACGGCGGCGAGAACAGCGAAGGCAAGGCTGTCGGAGACGGCCAAGATCAGGACAGCGATGACTTCGACGATGAGGGTTCTGAAGGGGGCTGGGCGACAGCGAGCGAGGGGGAGAGCGACGAGCAGATAGCTCGCCGATTATAGAAACAGCTTGACTCCGACTCATGCCCGGACTCGCCGCCACACCACAGCGATGTGACGACCCAGCACGACGCGGACGTCCATGCCCAAGCTGCCTCTAATATCATGTTGGGATCGTCAGGAGCGCCAGAGCACGTCTCAGCAACGAGGTATGGAAAGAAGAAGGACTCGTACGAGATAGCAAAGGCGAGCCACAAAAGACGAGCAGCCGAAACCATCGCTCCAGAACATTACTTCAAAAAGCCGAATCCAAAGCCCAACGTCAACCCAAAAGTCAGCAAGAGTGAGCGAGTCTATGCCAAGCACTTTCTGACGACTTACCAAGAGCACGATGACTGGTTGACAGTGTCGGGAAGCATGTGCATGTTCAGCGATGGCTCGGAAAAGGAAGGACTTGGTATTGCGTACCAGAACCCTTAATGGATCCTGGTTTGGATACAGTATTGTCGTGTCTGTCCAGAGTTCCTCTTTCGCTGAGGCACATGCACTGCTTGTACTTGTCAAAAAAGCACCGAAGTTGCTACGAGATCGCAACCTCCACCGCTTGCTCATACTGTCTGACGACCAAGGCCTCCTCCATGTCATCGCTCAAGCTCTCGATGCATTTGATCAGATACGGAGCTTCAACAAGCTTGCTTCGCCGAGACAAGTGAGCGTCAAAAGAAGCCCAAAGGCTCTGCAAGTTGTGTGCCAGGAGATATTCGAGCAGATTTGCGCCATGAAGTCTATGAACATCATGGTGCAGCTTGGCAAGGTCAGTGGTTCAAGCGTGTGCGACAGCGATAGCAACGTCGTCGCGGACGCATTGGCAAAGTACGCCAGAACTAATGCCTTCGGCCGCAAGCACCTCGAAGAGCTGCATCTGCCGCAGCACCTCGTTACAAATCTCCAGCAGAAAGCCAAAGTTGCGCGGCGGAAGCGAACGGGACGTGAACAGCAGCTTGTGGCGCTTTCATTGCAAGCAGACCATGGGATCAAGAGCGCTGGCGAAAGGAGGAAGAGCGCATCGTCTCAGGCATCGTCTCAGGTCGAGGATCAATCTTGGCTCAAGACGGCTTTCAGCAAGGGTCCCAGAATTCATACTGGCATCACCGAGAAGTTCCTAGCTGCGGCTGTGACCGGTCATGATACAATGGACACCGGAGGAAAGCGTGTCCATCACGATGACGCCGAGTCTAATATTCGGGATGCCAAGCGAAAGAAAATGGCTGACTGGGCGGAAGAGCTTGATGAACCGTTGAGAGGTTGATGGGTGACGAAGCACCGTCTCTGGGCGTCACATCCCCGCTAGATTCGAGATCGAGAGACAGCAATGTTTCGTTGCGCACTGAAGAGGTGGCAGACTGTAAATAGCTATCATCATAGCACAGTCTTTGACGGACCCGTGCGATCCATGTCATGGCTGACATTAACTCGATGGTATCGACAAGTCATGAAGAACAGACTTATTGGCTGCCCTGACCAATGAAGCCTTAAGCTCAAAGGAGAAAAGCAGGTGCATGCACGTCCCCCAATGATGACAGCACCATTTGCACAAGAGTATCGGAAAAGCAGGACTTTCCCTGCTCCTATCAGAAGAAAAGATCTCCCCAACACTCAACTCCCCCAAATGCCATTAGCCGATACGATACGATACGATACGATAGATACGCTGGCACAAAACCAATTGGATCGTCCATGGCCAACGCGGATATCTATGATGCTTTGTCTGTTGCTGCTTTGTGGCTGTCCCTTTGTCATGTCTCCACCAACCCGGCTCCTATGGCAAGCGAGTTCATAGGCCGCCAAAATGACACTCTGAGGGCTCATACTCGTGATCAGAGGTCCTCGGCGCAAAAGTCTTCCTGGCCATGGCGTCACCGGTGAGCACTGGAGAAGCGGACGCTTGGCCGTGGACGACGCCCGACCCTGCTGCAATCCTCCCTGCTGCTATTGTTGGAGGAAGCATGGATCGCAATATTCGATCGGCCATAGATAGGGAGTATCTGCAAGAACAAGTCCACCGCATGATGAGACTTTACAGTAGACTGGGATAAGCGAAGGCGCAGGTGGCTAGTACGACGAAACAATTGGCACAACTGGCGAAAGACCCCTTGGATTATGTCGATGGCAAAACGCAGAAATTTGCTCAATGCGTAGCTGGTTTGCAGCATCAAAAAGCCAGCGTGGACAACGCGCGAAGTCACCTTCACGCCATGCACCTGACGATGGAAGACTCAATCAATGCTTTTGAGCTGAGTCATCGACCGCTGAATCGACTTGAAGACATTGTAGTCAAAGCACTGAGGCATTGCGTCGTTGCTAGTCAGCATATCCGCTGCTATCGTGGAGAGAGGGCGGGATTGTTGGCCTTGTGCTTGGAATTTGATCTGTTAGATCGTCTCGTTGGACATCAAAGACCGCATCATCCTGGAGGCAGACAGGCCAAATTCAAAGGCCTGCAGCTTTCACGGGCTAGGCGAGCAAGAGCTATATTCGCATCAGAGCTGCGTCGACAAACTCGACGACGACAGAAAGCATGGCGGACCGGAACGCATCCTCAACAGCTCGCTGAGGCCGCTATCGATGCGTACTATCAGCACACTGCACCTCGAGCTGACAAGATGTTTCTATTGTCGAATGCGGAGCGCCATAAAGAGCCGCGTGAAGCTATTAAGATGTACGAGAAAGCACAGCGGCATTACAAGAAAGAGTTCCCTCATCTGTGGGCCAAAGGCAGCACAACCGAGCCAAGCCAAGAATTACTAAAGTCTTTCCGAAACGCCAAAAAGGCTTTGGAGAAGGCGATGCGCGAGTACAACATGTTCCGTAGCAGCGAGACACTTGAGTACCATTTCTTCCACTCGATCCTGCGGGAGACTCTGGCCAATGGCAAAGCGCATTCGGTCATCCTCTCCTACAAAGGCGACGTTTTGCTAAGGGCTCTCAACCAGGCGCGAGATGACTGGCTCACAGCACGCAACGAGTTGTTCATGATAGGGCAAGGCCCGATCACCGAGTCTGATGTCTTCAAAGGTCAAAGTGCTGTGGATATGGCCGGCCTCGACTTGGAGTTCGAGCACATCGAAGGTCATCTTGAGGATCATATGCACGGCTCCGCTTCCAGATGGGTTTTGCGCCAACAGGTCGCGGCGATGGGGACGGAGGAGGTGCGAAGAGTCGTTGATGGATTCCTGGATGGTATACCCCCAGATGCCACTTCGGAGGTTAGCGAGATTGTGCCTGAGATGGACAGTTGGGGGAGGAAGGTTGATTCTGTGAAGTTGGGGGAGAGTTGTGCGGGTGGACTAAGGACGCCGTCGAAGTATATCTCTAAGATGTTGAAACGGCATCAGGAGGCTTGTGAGAAGCTTAGGAAGGAGGTCGAGAGAGTACGCAGGGAGGGGTGAAGAGGAGGTCGCTGCGGGTGTTCGAGGCTGGATTGCAGCATGTACCTACCTGGACAGACGCAGACTTGTTTTTCTGGACCGTGCGAATAATTTCCTAACCATTCGCTGCAGGCCCTCGATGGCAGGTGTTGAACGGTATCGGGCTTGTCCTGAAGCGGCACAAAGCTATGTTAGCATGTTTGCAGGCCGGATTCCTGGAGGTTCTTTGTTGGTCCTCGCTGCACATTGAAGAGAAATACATGTATTTTCTTGTCTTGGTATGGCCATGGTCGCCAGACATTCAATACAGTTGTTACTCACAGATTTCAGACCCTCGGTCGTGCCAAATGTCGAGGGCTGGTTATAATTCCTCACGCCCTTCGGGCACTCCTCTTTTCCTCGATCAACACCGAAAGTCGACTCTGCCTCCAGAGCAAGCGAATAAGCAGTTACTGGACCAGATCGACAGAACAATCGGGTTTTTAGACCACGTTGAGCAGGCGAGATGCCAAGTAAAACGGATTACAGCACACCTTGCTCTTGCAGCACAAGATCTTAACGGCGATGAAGGCGAAGATCAGATTGCTCGTCTTGCATCAGGAAGACGGGCAGCTCGCCGTGATCTTGCCGAGTGGCGGGCATTACTGTATGCATCGCATACAACTCTCGAAGCATTGATCGACTCATTAGGCATTTCTCGAGACTCATCAGCTTTGTTAGACGTCATGGCTCGTATGAGGTATGCAAGCAGCCTTGTCAGGCGCAGTCGTGGAAGCCAGACCAGGCGTGCACAGTTGCGTAGCGATCTGCAGCTGCTGAATCTGGCTCTGTCGATTGATATCAGATCGAGACGCAACAGCTGGGGTTTCGGGATCACGACCAGACTCCGACGCAGGATGCTGAAAGTCAGGGACGCCATTGCTTCTATTTTGGAGGCTCCATGGGACAGGTCGGCAGAACAAAAAGCAGAGGCGGTGCTTGAGAGGTTTTATCTGCGAGATGCTCATCGGCTGGTCGAGCATCTTGACCGGTCCCAGGCCAGCCCGCAACTCTTGGCGGGACCGTGGCAGCATACGACGAGGCTCAGGCAGAGTTATCCAATAAGCGTGCGAAGCCAGATGCTTCAAGAATAGATGTGCCTGCTGATCTTGACAACAAGTATAAACAGGCGGTCAGGGATCTGAACCAGAGGGTCGCGGAATACGTCGGCATCATAGAAGACCTTTTTGCTTATCGGAAGCGGCAGAGGGAGCTCTTGAACTCCGACGACAAGCTCGTAGACAAAGCTGCACGTAACACGCTGGTAGCGACAAGGCTCATGAACGAGCGTAACGAGGCGCTTATACGACTAGATGAAGCTCAAGACGAGTATATCAGGCTTCGCGATCAACGGGCACGGCTGGGACTAGAGCCTCAGGACGAAGGAGAAGAGTTTGCGCCCCTTGCCACTCTGACAAAACACATCGATCTGGAATTGGGGGCCTTCCAGGAACACCCTGCCGACGGCACGATAGACTCTGCCGCAAGCAGCTTCAGAAGACGGAAGATCAATCTCGGTGCATCGAACAACATGCGAGTGATGCTCGAGAGGATGTGGGAAGGCATGCATGGAGACGCAACGTCTCTGATGTTACTGTTCGGATCCCCAGTGTACACTCATGGAGTGGCCACGATGCGCCGATTGAACCAGGCTATAGTCGCAACTACGGTGGCTTCAGAAGTCCCTCGGCGTGGATGGCAGGGCTCAAGCGAGACTGGAGAGCGAAGTGTGGCGCGCTGAGGGAGGAAGCAGAACGATCGAGGAGGGAGACGTCGCGCGTTTGACTCAGGCGGCATGTTCCACCATTCGTGCGAGCGGCAGTTAATATCTCCACTTTGAGATGCAGAGCCGTTTGGCAGAACACCACCGGGAATTCCATCCATCAAGAGCTCTCTAGAGCCCGAAGCAAGCCTTTTGATGCAACATGTCATGAACGTGAGCGCTTCCCTCATTGAAGACACCCGAAGCAATGAAAGGCCACTCATGCCACCCTACCACAAATCCCATGTCGCAATATATCCTTGACAAACTGTCTATCCGCACTTCATGATGCTATGGACTAACAGTCGTCGTCATCAATATCATGGTCGACATGCTTCCGCAGCCCGATGAGCGTGTCTTCCGCCGTCTTCGGCAAACCCGTCTTCTCTTTCTGCAAATTCAGTCTCGCACTTGCCAGGGTCGTCCCTGAGCCGGTAGCCTGGCGGAAAGGGGCAGCTTTGGGATAACTTTCACCGCTAGCTTCTCCAAAAGTCTGCCCTGGGGATGTGCTTGCTTTGCTAACATGCCTGTCCAGAGCCTTAACATCTGCGCCCGCTACGTGGGCGAGATCTTCTAGGGCTGGCGACGATTCGGTAGGAGTGCGCTTATCAACAAGTGTGTCGACAGTCGATGCTGTCTCATGACTTCGCATCCTCAGTCGACGCAACAACGGTGACGCAGCCTTGGCGGCTATGGCCTGGAACTTCGTCTGCTCTGGATTTTGTGACTTGTGCCGTCAGAGTGGGTGGGAAATTGCTTGGCTGCATAGTCTGCGAACTTGTCCGCGACTGCATTGGCATCGCTAAGGTTGTGCTTAGATCCGGGTACTTTGCCGTACATCACTGTGATCTTGTTCGCCTCAAGCTTACGATGCTCCGTGACGAGTGCACGGATGATTTCGTCTCTTGGTGTTATCACAGCCTTGGCTTTGCCGAGCTGCAAGAGTATTTGCTCGAGCACATCCTTGCTACATGCATCAATTAGGACGAGGTGTATGCAGCCGCGGTCCTCCAATATCTCGGGGCCAATATTCATCAGCTCCAGTGCTCCATGGGCCTGGGCTAGCGTACTACTCTCCACCTTGCAAACAATGCTGCGTCCAGTTCAGCTTCCCTTCTCGTCCTGCCAGGCTACGCCGCATCCAGAGTCTTGCTCTCCATGTCGCATTTGAAGGAGCCGTCGCAGGCCATGCGGGGCTTCTTCTGATTTGCCATCCAGACGTACTGCGTGGCGGGCGACTCAAGCACGTACTTCTTGTACAGATGCGTCAATGCTGGTTTTCACATGCTGGGATGCATTGAGACGTGAGGCCTCGCCTCTAGTGGGCTTGGCTAGCTCCGGGTGCAGTTTGCCTCTTCTCTTTTGGTCATAGTCTGCCTTCGCATGGCCAGTTCCGGGCAGGTCCTGTAGACCATTGCGTCTGTCCTTCGCCTTCTGTCTTTGTCTGTGACCCCTGTCTGTGACGTAACGACCAATCGGCCAGTGTCGGTCTACGGCCAAATACGGAGCGGTCGAAGAATCATCTTTGCTCTGCTGCACTGTCGCAACGCTCGTCTCCTCATGACCAGTCGTCGCGGATGGACTGACCCGAACCTTTTCACTGGTGGCCTCTCAACATCCTTCAGATCATTTGCTACCAAGTCGTCTTGCACCGCGCTCGCTGCAGGTTTATTCTCCTGTTGCGCTGATGCGTCACGATGAAGCTGTACAGTTGGCGCACTCGGAAGATCAACATATGAGTTCGACTCTACTTCGTCACGTTGGTCATCCAGGGGATTCGATCTTGTAGACTCGCATCCATCCATGTTGCTTGGCTCTGCTTTAGCGACTTTAGACACAGGATCTATGCGCACAGGGGCTCGGACAGTGGCACCAGATGCCGAGCCATTGGCTGTAGCGTCGATGTCGGACTCGGTACGCTTTCGCTTGCTGCTGAAAGGATTGACGGATCCAAGCCATTGCCACATAAATTTGGCGCTCGTCGTGCAGACGAGCGAGCACCGCGCTACTAGAAATTCTAGCGCGACTTTGCGATCAGATGAGGGCTATGTCGAGTGCATAAGGCGTGCGATACGGGGGGGGGTCCAAGCAACAATGGGTGATGTCGGTGTACACGTCGTGGTCGAAAGACCAGCCTTGCCGATGAGCAAAGAAGTCATAGTAGTTACCTGTGATCTCCCATGTGCCTGATCAAGCTGTCACTAGCGCTGTTCTGAGCTGCACTAGAGAGCGCTAGACGAAAGCAGGAGGTGCGCTTTCACCTGTGAATCGTATGTCCCGCAAAACTTTGTCGTCTTACTGGTCTAGCTTACCCACTGATGCTGTGCGCATGAATCTCTGCCTGCACCAACATTGGGCAGACGTGGATGTACTGGCCCAGCTCGGGGGCCCAAGGTGACTTATTTGACGGGGTTTCTTGGCATACGGAAAGCAGCCAGTGGTGATAGAGTCCAGCCACCCTATAGCTCGTCTTGATTGCTAGCGCAATGCAGTCATGCCTCGGCCTTTCGAAACACCAGCGTCACAATACTCTGCCCAGTCTGGCCACCAAACGTGAAAGTGGGATACTTCGCTTCCGAGTGAAAGACCAGCGCCCCAGCACCAGGCGCCAACCAATCCAACAGCTCTCCTTTCGTCCAATTGCAGGACGTAATGCATAGAAATCCACCAGGCTTGATCAGCGGGACGACCTTCTCACGATATGTCTCGCACGGGTGCCTAGCTTCAGCTGAGCTGGACATCAGCGAAATGGCGTCGAAAGTGCCCTTGTCGAGTGCCACATCAAAGCCGTCTTTGAGCCATGGTCCTGGTGGCTCAGCAAGCAGATCCCATTGCTCAAAGTCTATGTGCTCGGCGTCCTTTTGAGCTGCGATCTGCTTGGCAAGCTGGATACTGGTTTCACTGTAATCAACGCCGATCATCTCGCCTCCCCAGGAGTTGCCATCGTCATCTTCTTCGCGGAGCGCGAACAGCAAGTGCCCGTTTCCAGTTCCTAGATCCAGGAATCGAGAGGCAGGGCCAGATTTTGCGTCGTCAGTCTCTCGACTCTCATGACGACACAATAGACCATCCTCATTGAGAGCGTTCAGCTGCGCGAGCATCGCCTCTTCAGCGCCGCTCTCGCTGAACCACACCGTCCCCTCGTCATCGGCATCTTCCTGATGGTTATGTAGCTCACGTGAGTACGCCTGATCCCAGCTACAGGAGTCAGTACCGCCGCAATAGCCTCTGGTGATCGCATTGCGTGCTCCTTACATACTACTCTTTCGTCCCCAATTCGCTCGGGGTCAGTAGTCTACGGCTCACGCCATCAGAAGCGGCCGCTGGTTCCGCCATCTGCTCGGAGATCCGGAGTCGACAGATATTGTTACACAGATATGCCGACAAAGCTGTGGGTGTGCTGTTGTAATGGCAACAATGATGGTTGTGAGCAAAATGCTGCGTCCTTTGAAGTGAATGGCATCAACCTGGAAACATGAATTTATCGACAACTCTTCGGGGCTCGGGGAAACCAAAAGTACCGAAACCTTCTCAAGACAGGGATGACATGCACTTGTCTTTCGCAGCCCTCCTCGACATTACAAGGCCGCCGCACGACATAGATCACCATGGACCGCCCCGGGGACTCTCAAAAACCTCCCCCAAAACTCCAAAGAGATCATTCCCATGCCAAAGTCCTCCCCACAACCTACCGAAATCTCTACCTCATCCTTTACAATTCCATCTCCGCCCTCCTCTGGTCCGTGGTCCTGGGCCGCACCCTGCTCATCCTTACCCTCTATGGCCAAACCAATGTATACCTAGGAGTCGGCGAGTTCACAAAATGGACACAAACGCTTGCTGGGCTGGAAGTGCTGCATGCCGCGATCGGTAGGGATATAAATTAGAACCAGGGGTAGGGGATATAAGCTGATGAAAATCTGTAGGTCTTGTGCGTGCACCTTTGATGACTACGTTGATGCAAGTCGCATCCCGCTTCCTCCTCGTCTGGGGCATTGTGAACAACTTCCCCAACACCACCTCTTCATCAATCTTCTACAGCACGATGCTAATAGCCTGGAGCACGACGGAGGTGATCCGGTACTCCTACTTCGCTATCAATCTCGCCTATGGAAAAGTTCCTGACTTCGTGACGTGGTTGAGGTACAATACTTTCTTCGTGCTGTATCCCTTGGGAATCAGCAGTGAGAGCTGGTTGGTGTATCTAAGTATTGCGCCTGCGAGGAGCTGGAACGCGGCGTATGAGTGGGTGTTGAAGGCGGTGTTGTTTGTGTATGTGCCGGGGAGTTATGTGTTGTTTACGCATATGATGGCGCAGAGGAAGAAGGTTATGAGGAGCTTGAGCGGGAAGAAGGAGGCTTGAGGGAGTGAAGGAAGCAATCGAGGAACGATTCGAGGAATGTCCGGCGAAATTATCAGGTGCCAGCATGAAGGTGGTCGCTGCGCAGCATGGTCCTCAAGACGATACTGTGCAATACATCACGAGGTGCTGAGCTGGTTTTCCAGAGCATGGATTGCTGGTCACCGGCAATCACAGAAGGCAATACGCCCCGAGCCTATCCAGCTGCGGGCGGATGATCGCTGTGACATAGCAGCGAAAGCCAATGCGTTCTCGAGAAATTCAAGGGCAATTAATGTCGATCAGAGCTCTCCACGGGGCGACTGCTGTCGAATGTACCTCTGCAGTGGAGCTGAAGAGCATCGTCGATGCTGACGACGCAGGGGAGTAGCATGAAGATGCGCATGTCAGCTTCGCCACTCCGTAGACCGAAGAGCACCGCAGATACGAAAGAACTTGTGGAAGGAGCTTGTCGAAAGATATCCTGACCACCAGGACACTGAACCGGACGAGACGTCATGCCCTTCAGGCTAGAGACAAATCCACATCACCTCAACCATCTCCCGTTCCTCTGGGCTCCCTCATCATACAATATAACGTTATGGCCTCCCCATCATCATCACACACCATCTCCCTCACCAAACTAAACCCCAAGCGCTCATAAATCGCCATATTGGGCTCCGCCCGACTACTCTCCAAATAGCACTTCCTGCCCTCCCGATCCGCCTGATCAGTCACATGCTGAAATAATATCCTCCCGATTCCTTTACCCTGTGCATCAGGCAACACCGTCACAATATTACAGAAATAATACCCATTCTCATCATCCCAGAGTTCACGCTGCGCCTCCGCTTGGCGAGATTTCCAGATGTAGTACCGTTTCACGTTCAGACCACCACGGCCATACCAAAGGTTCATCCAGATTTGATTGAGGTAGAGCCACCAGTCTCCGGCCCAGGCGTGCCAGGTCTGAGGGGCGCGGGGGTTGGTGGGAGGCAGCCAGCAGGCTACGCCGAGGATTTTGTTGGTGGGATTAGAGGGGTCCTTGGCGATGTGGAAGAGGGCGTGATGCATGCCCCAGTGGCATCTCAGACTTAACGATACGGAGTTGCGTTTGATGGAGAAAGCTTCTTGGTTGAAGACCCAGTTGTTGTAGGGATCGTTTTGAAAAGCGCGTTGGATGCAGGTTATGGCTCCCGGAATGTCGGGGTCCGTGAGAGGGAGGACTTGGATGGGCATGATGGTGTGATCGCTAGACTTGCTTCCGATGATTTTGGACTGTTCACTTACTGTTGTGTAGTATCAAGATGCTACAGGTTGGCCTATCTGCTATCAAGGTTGTGCATACCCTGCGCTGGAGGTTGAGGCTTGATCAACGGTCCGACGTTTGCCCGCGAAAATCACATGCTCGCGCATCTAATTTGCGACGCGTGACGCGATCAAGGCTGAGGCTCACTTTGAGACTTTCTCTACATATCACTTTTTCGCCTTCACTCATGACCAACTCCTTTACATTGACATAGTCGATGCGATACTGGACACAAGATGCCGGCGTCGAAGCGCAAACGACAGAGCAGGCTCACCTTCACGCCACTGCCATCATCGTCA
This sequence comes from Teratosphaeria nubilosa, assembly GCA_010093825.1. Taxonomy (NCBI): domain Eukaryota; kingdom Fungi; phylum Ascomycota; class Dothideomycetes; order Mycosphaerellales; family Teratosphaeriaceae; genus Teratosphaeria; species Teratosphaeria nubilosa. The sequence continues at coordinate 20,623 of ML995952.1, forward strand.
CCTGCGACCAAGCAAGACAATCAGCAGATTCGCGACCGAGCAGCGGCGGTCGGTTATGATGGATCACCATCACCGGCTAAGCGACAGCGGCGGGGAGTGGAACGGGAGGGTGTGAACGACGACCTGCCTACACCGGCTGCGACAATGGAAAGGCAACAACATGCCTCAAGTGACATTGAGGATAAGAAGGAAGACGAGGACGATGAACCGATCAGGTCGACTCAGAGGCGGGCGACAGAGAGCACCAATGGCTTGGCGCGCAAGAAGCGGGCTAGGCAGCAGCAACTGGACTTCAGCAATGCTCGAGACTCGGACAGCTTTGATGCGCCAGTGACGCTGTCTTCACCGGCGCGAGCACCCGCATCGTCAAAGAGCATGTTCAGCAGTCAGAGTCGCCGTGTGAAGCGGTCAGTCCGCGAATTCAGTGACGAGTCAGACCAGGAGCTTGAGCCTGTGGAAGGCGTCATGTCACGGGAAAAGGCAGGCAAGCAGAGATCGACGAGGAGCTCACAGCGCCCCGTGATCATGGAGGAGGAGGATGAGAAGGAGGATGACGATATCATTGTGAGCAGTGCGCGGAGGAGGAAGCCTGCAGTCATTGACGAGGAAGACGAAGCTGGAAGCGAGGGCATGGCGGAAGATGTGGTGGACTCAGGCGACGATGACGAGGATATGCCTACGACTGCTGGAAAACAAAAGCGGACCAGGAGGCGGCGCTCCAACAGCTTTGTTGTGTCCTCGCCGCCTGCCATGATCGACAGTGACGACGACCTCGAAATCATCGAGCAGCCGAAGCGCAACCGTAGTAAGCGAGCCCGCGAGAGTGATGACGATGAAGATGAGGAGGAGCAGCTGAAGCGCAAGGGCTTGAGGAGATTGACGCAACAAGACCAGGAGGATCTGGACGAAGATCTGGAGTTTTTGGGACCGAGCAGCGACGTGGAAGCATTAAATGCGACGCCCCGGAACACGCAGTCAAAGCAGAAGGCAGCTCGTAATGCCGCTCTGGAGCGCTTGAAGCGCAAGAGATCTGGTCAGCCACAGCAAATTGAGCCGATGCGGGAGGAAGACGGAGAAGCAGATGAGGATGATCTGCCAGAAATCGTTGACGACGACGACAGTGTCGAGGAGATTGCGGCGCCTTCTCGCCAGGAACGAAGGAACACCCGGCGCGAGATTTTCCAGGCTAACGAAGACGATGAAGACTTCATCGAAGACGAAGACGAGAACGCTGATGCTCCTCTTGGCGTCCCGGACGGCATCCCCATTGAGTTCACCAAGTATGCCCGCATGAAGGCGAAGGAGCTGTTCAAGTTCGCCGTGGAGTGGATGGTGCAGAAGAAAATCAACCCCGCCTTTTCAATGACTGACGAGATATACGACCTGTCGTTCCGCAAACTGGATGACGAGGTCAAGGGTCTGGCAGGGTCAAAGTTCACTTCTGCGGCCTGGACGCCGAGTTTCACAATGTCATTGAAAAGCCGTCCGGACATTGCGTACTGCCATCTTGATAGGAATGGCGGCCGTTTCGATGCCCTGGACAAGTGCGACGCCTGCAACCGAACCGGTCATCCAGCGACATACGAGCTGCAATTCAAAGGCAAGCCGTACCACCCCACTTCCCTCGAAGAAGTCGGTGCGAACGACGAAGACGAGGAGGACGAGGACGAAGAGTCGTCCAGTGATTCCGAAGACGCCGAAACCCAACCCTCGTACGACTACCAAGGCCGCGAAGTCCCTCCTGCAGCAACTATCTATAACGTTGGCAAGTTCTGCATGGCGAATGCCGAAACCGCGCACGCGCTCAGCCATTGGCGCTATCATTTGAACGAGTGGGTGGTGGATTGGTTGCGGAAGCAAGGGTATTTGACGGATCAGAAGATTGTGAAGAGGGATCGCATGAGCACGAAGAAGAGGCGGAAGGAGGCGAATAAGATTGCGGATCGCATGGAGTTTGAGGGCGTGACAAAGCAGCTTTGGAAGGATTTTAGGTTCAATATTGATCGCGCCAGAGAGAGTAAGCAGGGGCGGTTTGAGGCGGGGAGTCCATGATCTGGGGTGGCGGTTTGATGCTGGCTGGAGTCCAGGCGAGTAATTGCGATGCCTTCGTGAGCATTGTGTGCAAGGCACCTTGGACCAGATATTTAGCAGGGGGTTCGTCCCAATTGGCGGAGGCAAGAATGCAGCTGTTAATAGGTGCAACAAATCTATTGCCCTGAGACCGTAAGTCATGCAATGCCAAATTCTGATCATACAGGTGAATACATAAATCCCATCACCACTTCCAGAAGCTCAATCTATAGCAACGCTACAATACCCGCAAGCGCAACCACACCAACAACCGAAGCAGTCTGTTGAGCACCAGCGGCACTGGAGCTCGAACTCGCCGACGCCTTCGAAGACCCCGCAGCACCCGATGCCGCTCCAGAAGTGCTCGCCGCTCCAGCAGCCGTAGCAACAATCTGCCCATCACTAGTCCGCACCGAAGCCGTCTCACTTCCCGCCGTCTCCGTAGCCTCCGCAACAAACCATGCCGCAGAACCAGTAACAGACGGCGTCCAGTAAAGCGAAACAGCCGTCTGATTCCCAATCGGATCCGAAAACGTGCTCGTCTCCACCGCCGTCTCCACCGACTCCGTCAAACCACCCCCCGTCACAATCCCATACAACGCATCCGCAAAACCTGCAGTCGGCGTATTCGTCACAGCGCAATACGAGCTGCTGAAACTCTCCAGCGCGCCCGCGTACGCCGATGCATCAGCCTCGCTAGCCCGGTGTTCCTCATAGCAATCGCTGCAGCCCTCAAACGCGGCGAAGAATTGCGACGAGCAGATGCAATCACGCTGCGTCTCATTACTGAGCGGGACCGCATCGTCCGGGATTCCGTAGCCGCCGTTGTTGACGTTTTCGAGGGCTGCGGACAGCTCGGGGGCGCCGTAGGCGCATTCGTAGGTAAGGGCGTAGTCTTGCCAGCAGGGGGTTGAGAGGTCGGGTTCGGAGGTGGAGTTCAGGGGCATGCAGACCGAGGAGAGGTAGTCGAGTTCTGTGGATTCGTCATCGTCTGGGTATGGGGTGGATTGGCGTTTGAAGGGGTGGAGGTGGGCGGTAGTGGTGGTCGCGGCTGCGAGCGCTAGGGTGAGAAGCGTGGTGGGCTGCATTTTGGCGTTGGTGATGTGATGGGTTGTGGGACGGAAGAGAGGTATCTGCGCTGCTGGAAACGGTTTATCGATTCTTCGTAAGGAACGGAGATGCCGCTTTGTATGTAGCAGGAAGTGGTCTTTGTTACCTAAGGCGGCGGCAGCTGCCTGATTTTATACATTTCTCACGTGGGACAAGTTCTCCTTGACGCCGCAAAGGTCTGTGTGACGGCAGCCTGAAGATCATCGCGCTTATGCTTAGCTGAAGGCTGGAGCAATTAATCAAGAGGTTTTCGCGTGCTAGCGCGCATCCTTCGTGAGCTTCGATGGAGGCTTAGCGGCTGTTGGGGAGCGCTTAATAGTCACGACACGAGAAGGAAGCGCCACGGGGGACGGAAATAGACTTGTGCATTCATCTTCATCTGACTTGACGTTAGCGCATATATTGTTTGAGGTGGGTAGACATATCTGCGAAAAGAGCATACATCCCAAGTAGCCCAATCCGTCGCTCTTTCACAGTCGAGGTGCTTCCAGAACAAAGAGATCACTTTGATCTGCTCGAAAAGCGGCACAGCACACTGCCACCAGGAATTGTGAAACGAGCGCAGCGGCTGGATGCTTGATTGCATTTGCGTGGTGTGAGTTTTCCAATATGTAGTACACATCAGTCAGCTGTTGAAGCTTGGATTGGGCTCGAACACTGGAATTACCTATGTTCATGAGCGGTCTAGCAAATACATTACCGCCTAGCGTCCTGATCACTCTATCCTCTGCGTACAGACAGATCACGCGTCGTAGTGTTTCGAGTACTTAAGAGACGTACTCCACACACCCCAACCAACCTACTCGCTGCCCCAATCCAACCACTTTCTCTCCTGAATTTTCATGTCGCTGAAACAATGGTGCTTCTTTTTTGACTCTTTGAGACACTTTCTCGCAAGTGGCTAGTGGTTGCATCAGTCAATCAACCGGTTGACTTGTTGATAACCATAGATCGCTCAATATTTTGCTTGACTGCTTAATGATACCGTTGACTGCTTAGAAGCAACGTCAACTGCTCAAATCAGCGTCTGATCGTGTATTGACAGCATAACGATAAAAAAGTCGTTCGTCAAATAGTCAACCAGCTGATCAATTGGTCGACCGTGGAATCATTGCAAGTGGCGTCCTCTTCATCCTGGTTTTGCCGAACCCATTTGAACCATCAGGTTTGCAGCTGTTTTCTTCAGCAGCCTCTAAAAGCCAAATCTACTATAGTCGTGTTAGCAACCAACCGGTCTACTGCCTGTGACCATAGTCCAAATCTAGGGCATAGAAGTGACTATGATGCATATTGCGAGCTCTGGTTGAACGATCGAGCAGCTGTTCCTTCTTATGCAGATAGTCGTAACGCTCATTCAGTACCTGATCATCGTCCACGGCCTCGAAAAGTCCCGGTCCGAAGAGCAGCAGAAGAATTGGCTAGGTATCCTGGAGGATGGTGGAGGATGGGAGTTGAGATATTCCAACATGTCGATGGTATGTTCCTGCATATGGCATACACTTGCGCTGCAGAAGAGGCAATTGGAGTTCACAGATCGGGCTCTGAACACGTAAGTCAAGTGGCTGTAGGGGCACAATTGGAAGTAAGAGCAGATGCTTCGGCGTGAAAGCGCCCGAAGGACCGAGCCTCGGGATACCTTCCCTTGATGGTATCGCTGACACTCCACAACTTTTTGGGCCAGCTGGCAGAGCACAAGACCATCTTCGCCTTAATTGCCATTGCGCATCACAGCAGCAGTCATGGTCTCACTAAAGCTTGCTGGCATAGCCGTTGTGGCCCTCCGTGCTTTGGGTGCACTGGCCCAGGTCTCAGAAGGTGTACAGGTACGGAGAAGAGGCTTTGAAGCCTGGCATCTGGCAGCTGATCGCAGTCTAGGTTGAGGACATAGAAGAGCTCGAAGATGAAATTGCCGCAGACCCGGAAGGCAAAGCGCAATCACCAGCCCTCAACGTCGACATCAGCGCCAGTTTCCCACATTCTGAGATCTTTGGCGTCAAGCTAGTGAATGGCCATCCCACGAGAGCCGTTCTGGATATCTCGAACAACGAGGTCGAGCGCATCAGCGTCATGATTGTTGGTGGTTCTTTGACAACACCGATCGATGTCCCCGGCGCACCCTACCCACCTGTACTTCTTCGCAACCTTACCACGACGAGATATGACGTTCAGGTGCCGGCGGGCGAGAAGGAGACCTTGAACTACGTCTTTGCAAATGAGATGCACCCGCAAGACTTGAGGTTGACCATTGCGGCCGTGCTGCAGAACAGCGAGGGCGCCGAATTCACAAAGGTCGTGTACAACGAGACGGTCTCGATCGTTGAAGCTCCAATGAGTATCTTCGACCCGCAGATGTGAGGTTTCAGTCTCGCCCACCTCGTGAAATACGGACTGACTTATTGATCACAGCATCTTCCTCTACCTATTCCTCGCCGCAGCTTTCGCCAGTCTCTGCTACTTCATCTACAACACCTGGGTCACCATGCTCTTCCCACAGAAGCGTCGCGGCGGCAAGGGCGGCGAGCGCGCCAAGAAAAGCTCTGGAGGTAGCAAGAAGGTCGACCCGGCTGATCAGGTGTCCGTCGTTGGAGCCGATGGTCCTGCTGTCACGACAGGCTCAAAGGCATACGATGAGTCGTGGATCCCGGCTGGACACTTGCAAAGACCTGAGGCCAAGCGCGTGGGCAGCGGACGACCGAAGAGCAGAGCTGCATAGGAGCAGCGTGCTGAGAGGTCGGCGGCTTGAAATGTTGGTTAGATTTATCCACCCAGATTATTATGGAGAAGCAAAATAGGGACATGCGAGGAATCACAGAAAAGCCACTTCGAAGCATGCGGGTGTCACGCCAAAGAATGTCCTGAGCCGAAGCAGTCCTTCGGGTGTAAAATAGATGGTGTAGGACGAGTCATGGCATCGACTCTGAAGTATGATCACGGCATGAAACTGAGGGCGGCACGCTGCATTCATGGCCGTAGAATGTCGCATGTCTCCGTGACACGACAGCGTCCTAATAGATGTCTTCGAGCCTGCTCATTGGCCCGACGTTTAGATCAGAGATGAAAGCTACTCTCGCGACTAATGGTCGTATCCGAGACAGCCGACGAGCCCTAACGTCACCTTCACGACATGTCATGGTTCATCTCACCTCCAGAGAATATCGTTCCTGCCTCCTACGTCCACTGCCGAAGTGACGGTGGGACTGCTCTCCTGAGAGGCAGGTCCGAACTTTGCCCTGACCGTATCCGTCTTGTGGCATCGGAACGTTACAAGCGGGTCTTCAGAAGTGCTGCAAGCTGGGACCGAAAAATTCGGCGCAAATGATCGGTGTTGTTTCGGTGAGTGGTGAGTTGGAGATCCACTATTATTTTCTTGTGCATCTGCTGTCGCGGCGCCCACACAAAGAAGAGTGAGGTACGCTCGAGAGTTGACATCTTCGAATAACTTCTCATGAGCCTTTGACATGTGTCTATTATAGAGCTTCCGGCGCAGTAGTCCATAGCGACCACATCAACAGACGACGTTGAGAGAAGACCATCAGCGCCACAATAGAACCGCCGCTACTGCAGAGGACCGCTCCGAGCGGCACATCAGGCTCCTGGTCCGAATGACAGAGACGGCGATCGTCTGAGGTCGGAAGAGCGCAGACCGCACCCTCTGCGCGCCGCATCGTCGGGAGATGACTAAGTTGACAGGCTGTAATCCAGTCCAGAAGAGAAGACTGATGCCTTCCTGACACAAACCAACCAGATGTCATGTCTCGAATAGCAAAGACTAGCGATCAACAACCCCTTTCGTGCCACGCGACATAGGTAAGTCGTTGCTGCACTCCAGCATTGATCCGGCAATTCGTTCCACCTTCCCTGTCGACAGATCCACTCCTTCCGATATCCTCACGCTATCAGAGACGAAGCGCAATACGCACCTGGCCCTTGCGCCTCTCAAGCTCCCACCCACACGTCCTTACCTGCTCGGCCGGACGCGTGCATGAGACGGCATCTCGGCCCCAGTCTTCGACAGGACTTCCATTTGCTGCATTTATCATGCGGAAGTTCGAGGCTGCATTGTGGGCTGCGGGTGTGCCCATGGACCTCCGTCTACTGCCTCCGTCATCCCCGGGACTCCACAATGGTCACGGCGTCAGGCGCATATGAGCTGGAGCACGTCTAGCGTCTGCGGTTCTTTAAAGGTCCTGCTGCCTCGTCCTTGCCGTTTCGTTTGGTCTCCAGCACCTTCGCTTTCTCTCACCTCTTCCTCCCCCTCTTCTTCTCGAACCCTTACACCATAACATCTCAGCAAGGATAGTCAATAGCAGATAGTCAACATGCCTTTCCTCGGCAAGCGTGCTGAGCGTGAGGCTCAAGAGGCCGCCACTCTGGAGAAGACGGGCTCGCCAACCCACCCAATGAACCCAGAGTTGCCAGTCAGCAACCAGAAAGTCACCTTCCTCGCAGTCTTCCTCGGTATCGTTGCGTCAATCGGTGGTTTCATGTTCGGCTATGTCTCGGGTCAGATCTCTGGTTTCTTTCAAATGGATGACTATGCACGACGATTCGGTCAACTGCAATCGGACGGCACATACACCTTCGATGCTGTCCGCCAAGGCGCGATCACCGCTCTCCTCTGCGCAGGCTGTCTGATTGGCGCTCTGATTGCCGGAAAGATTGCAGACTCGCTCGGCCGCAGACTGGCCATTTCCGCTTCTGCGTTCTGGTGCTGCGTCGGAACTATCGTTGAGATCACCTCCCAGCATGCCTGGTACCAGTTCGCCATTGGCCGCGGTGTGAACGGCATCGGCATCGGCGCTCTCTCGGTCCTCGTGCCCATGTACCAGGGCGAATCCTCTCCGGCCATCATCCGCGGTATGCTCATCGCCTGCTACCAACTCTTCGTCACGCTCGGTATCTGGACCGCCGAGATGATCGACTACGGCACCGAAGCGATGAACTCCAGCGCGTCTTGGAGAATCCCCAACGGCCTGTCCTTCCTCTGGGCGCTCATTCTCGGCGCCGGAATCCTGCTGCTGCCCGAGTCTCCTCGCTACGCATACCGTGTTGGTCGCGAAGAGGAAGCTCGTAGAACCATCGCCAGACTCGCTGGTCTCGACCCGCAAGACCGTGAAGTCAGCAGCCAGATCAACGACATCCGCGTCAAGCTCGAGGAGGAGAGAGCTGGTGCTGACACCAGGTGGCACGAGATCTTCACCGGACCCAAGATGTTCTACCGCACTGTGCTCGGTATGACTCTCCAGGCCGGACAACAGCTGACGGGCGCAAACTTCTTCTTCTACTACGGCACAACCATCTTCAAGGGCGTCGGTCTCAGCAACAGCTACGTCGCCCAGATCATCCTGGGCTCCGTCAACGTGGGCTGCACCTTTGCCGGTCTGTACGTCGTCCAGAAGTGCGGCCGCAGGAATGCCCTGATTGTTGGAGCGCTGTGGATGTTCATGTGCTTCATGATCTACTCTTTCTCCGGGCACTTCCTGCTGCACGAAGGCAAGGACACGAAGACGGCCGGCGACTTGCTCATCGTCTTCTCCTGCCTGTTCATCGCCGCCTTCGCCACGACCTGGGGTCCGCTGGTCTGGGCCGTCGTGGCCGAGCTGTACCCGGCTCGCTACCGTGCTCCCTGCATGGCCTTGGCGACCGCTGCCAACTGGTTGTGGAATTTCCTGTACAGATTATTCCCTCGATGCTCACGAACATCAAGATACTGACCTTGTCTGCAGCATCTCCTTCTTCACCGAGTTCATCACCGGCGCCATCGACTACCTCTACGGCCTTGTCTTCGCCGGCTGCTGTTTAGCGCTCGCGGTCATCGTCTTCTTCTTCCTCATCGAGTCGAAAGACCGCTCGCTCGAAGAAATCGACACCATGTACCTCCTCGGCGTCAACCCCATCGCCTCGGCCAAATGGGACGGCAGCAAGCTCCCCCAAAGCGGCACGACTAGTGGCCGTGATTCTGGTGAGGATGCGCATCGTGCGCAGTCGATCGAGCGGGTGCCGACGAGGACTGTGCCGGATAATTGATCAATTATTTTGAGGTGCAATGTTCCGGATTTAGAGAATCAGCAGGATAGAAAGCGAGGCGCTGGGTGTAATGTTATTGGTATGATTGGTTGAGTCGACGGCGGCGGGAGCGAAACGGCAGCTCATGAAGCCATGTTTTTCGATGAGAAAAGCGTAGTGTACAGTCATCATCGTATTCTACCAAATCCATCACACAGCATGTTCCTTCAGATATGCAAACTCGAAGCTGCAACACCTCACACGCTATCATCACCCTCGTCCTGCGCCGCCTCCACATACTCCCCCTCCCTCTCCGACACATACGGCGGTCTAACAGAAAGAAAACGCACCAGTCAGTAGCCCTCCCTCCCAGAAGTCACGGAGCAAATACCTACGCCAACCAATTCTTCACCCCGACAATCGCCGCAGTCCCCACCGCATAAGCCCCCAACAACCCACTCCACGCCTGCCCCGTATAAACCGCCTGTCCCACACTCAACCCCACCAAATCATACACCAAACACCCGCCCAAAATCCAATCGCTCGCGGCCCCCAACCCAGCAAACAACCCCCCCGTCAGCACCTTCACCGCCACCCCCGGCGCCTGATCCTTAAAGTACGCGACAGACGTATTATGCAGGATATCCAGCACCCCGATGCCGGCAAACGTCTTGGACACGACGTGCGTGAGGATCGAAGGCCAAGACCGCGTGTCCATGGCTTCGAGCTGCGTCAGCGCGTACCACAGCTGCGTGAGCGTGTTGACGACGACGAAGACGTTCGCCACGCCTAGTTTCTCCGAATTCCAGAAGAACATCCACGTGCCTATGCAGATGTTTCCGAGCGCGTAGTACGGGACGTACCGTCGGATTTGGTCGAGTTGGTGGGCTTGGTGCGGGTTTTGGGAGTCGAGACGCCAGAGTTTCCAGAGCCAGGCGATTTGGAAGAGTTGTTGGGGGAAGAAGAAGGCGCCGATGAAGTAGGGTTGCGGGGACCAGAAGGAGAGGTTTTTTTGGTGGATCTGTGGGGGGGGGGGGGGGGGGGGTTTCTTTTCTGCGCTGAGAGGGGAGGGTGGGGGTACTTACGTCGAGCATGTTGGGGGTGCTGTTTAGGCCGTATTGCTGGAGGGCGAAGTCGTAGAGGAAGGAGGCGGGGGCTAGGTAGCGGGCGGTGGAGAGGGAGACGCCCATGGTTGCTAGTAGAGGCTTTTTTGTCGTTGATGGTTTGTCGGTGGGTGTGTTTCTTGAAGGTGGTTCTATGATCCCTAGTTTATTACTGTGTATCGTCTTGCCTGTAGATGGCAGTGCAGCTGAAGAGTGGTGATCAGAATGAAAGGAGCACAACACGTACCTCTATGCTAACTATAAAAATCCCCTAGATCAATATTGGGACCAAGAGGTTCTAGCAAGAAAATGTAATCATACCTACGTATGTCCCGTCCCGTCCATTTTCTCATTCAAGATTCAGCCTTTCTCCTAATAATATATGTACTCAGGTACTGTAAACAAGTCATGATGTCAGCCCTGGCTGGCTGGCTGACTTTCGGAAACGGGCAGATAGAAGGCCGATCGATCTACACCGAGCTCCAATGCAATGCAAGCTCTCATTATTATGCGTGCTTGCCACAAACACCACCTTCTCATGGGCTGTATATAGCGAGCGTATGACACAATCACGTAAAAGCAATAGGGCGTTGCTCTGAGCAAGAAAAAAATGCCTCGTAGCAGTCAGTGCAGCAATTGCATATCGATTGATGAATCGACGCAGTCAAGATTTTAATACATAAATGCTGTGGCCAGCTTGCCCTGGCTTTCACCCAGCCAGCAAGGACCTCTAATAGATAATAATACCCTCTCCCAATCCAGATGAGAAAAACCAAAAACGCCATTGCAATGCATCGGATGCAACAAATGCCAGCCCCAGGCCATCTCACCTCAATGCTTGCTTGCCTCAACAGACGCTCCTCCATGCTTTACTCTCTCTCCCACCGCCCTACACATTCAACTTCTTCGCCGCGGCATCCGCCAACTCCCCATCCACTCTCCCATTCGCCTGATCCAACACCTGCTGCAGACTCGGATGCTCGCCGCCCCTCAAATACGCCTCATACTCGCCCACCCTCTTCCCTGCCCTCTCCCACCGCGCGCGATACGCCTCCCGTCTCCGCTTGCACTCCTCGTTCAACGCAGGCCAATATGTATCATGCTCGTAGACAAAATCCAAGTCCCCGCTGTACTTCTTCCACAACTGCTGCGCGGGAATGTACTTTTTCAAATCCTCGTTGAACTTCATCTTTTCGCGCGTGACGGGGTCGATGAAGGGGCTGATGAGCTTGAAGAAGGTCGAGACGTACCAGGGGAGCTCGGAGATGAGGGCTTTGCCGAGGCGTTCGGGCGAGTGGCCCTGCAGGATGTTGAGGACGGCGCGGGCTTGGGCGCTGGAGGGGACGTTGCCGGTGGCGGCGCCTTTGAAGTTGATGAGCAGGCAGGCGGATTCCTGGCCGGGGGGCATCATGTCGATGGTGCGGTCGAGCATGTAGCAGAGGTGGTGGATCTGGCGGTCGCTCATCTTGGTGTTTTGGGCGGCGGGGTTGAGGTAGAGGCAGGGGCGGGCCTCGTTGTCGTAGCCGAGCACGAGCTGCTTGCCGGTCTCGTTCTCCGGGCTGATGTAGTCGGCGGTGAAGGTGTCGGCGCCGTACTCGCGGCGCCAGGTGATGGTGGCTTGCAGGCGCTTGAGGGCGTCGGGGGTCTTCCACTTGGTGGCGCGGAGGTAGCGCAGCAGGCAGTCGCGGGTCAGCCACATGCGCTCGTGGTCTTGGATGGGGGCGGACGGGGCGCCCTTGGCGGTGGTGGAGGGGAGGGATGTCCATTGCGAGACGGCGGCCAAGACGGTGGCGTATTTGGTCTCCTCTTCCGGGGTCAAGGTGCGCTGCGGGGCGGGTTTGCAGGCTGTGGAGGGGGTGGGGATGGGTGTCTTGAGCGGGCCGTCTTTGGGCGGCTGCCACTCGGCGTCGTGGTGTGCGGGGACGCCAGCGTCGGTGGTTCGCGAGCTGGTGGCCGGGGTGTCGGCCTGCAGCGGGTTCGAGGAGGTCGAGGAGGCGGCGGACTCGGCGCGGGAGGAGTGGGTGGTGGTGGTGGAGGAGTCGGGCAGTGTGCCATTGGCGAGGGCGGGATTGGCGTCGGACATGGTGACGAGGGAGTGGGGAGTGGTGTGGGCTGGTGGTGGGTGGAGAGGAGTGTAGGTAGGATAGGGCTGGTGTTTCTTGTGCTCAATGTGTTACGTCGGGTGTGTGTGTCACGGCTCGCACTTCTTAAACTTGGAGAGATGACGGTCGGAATGAGTCCCTGCAGCTCAGCAGATGTGATCCGGCAGGCGGAGTCAAAGAGATTGTACGAGACGTGGTGATGCACGCGTGCACAAGCGACTAGACTACATGGACGGATTTTCCCAAGGTACTGTACCTGTCCTCACAATTGCGGAGAGTTTGGCCCGAGCCCCTCATCCTGGAAGCGTTCGCGTGCTTCGCGTGGCCGAGAGTTTGCCGGTGTCATTAGTGCGCTGTATGTGCCAAGCATGAAGTTATCGATAAACACAAATCTCGTAATCTAAGAAGCTTTAACTTCTTTAGGCTTCATGTCCTTTAAGCTACTATAACTTTATTAAAGCACTATTAACTCTGCTTACTATTATCTTAAAATAATGCTACAACTTCTATTTATTAATTAGAAAGCTTAGAAGGACTATATTATAGTAATAGTTACTAATAGCATGTCGCAAGATAATATTATGCTAGAAATTAAGAGAGTAGAGCAGATATCTCTTAAGCATATAAAGCTACTAGTATAAATAATTAGAAGTTAATATTATTACTATAGAAGTAGATAACTAGATATTAACTATATTTTATATCTAGTAGAGTATAGATAATAAGATAGTTCTTATACTAAAGGCAGAGAGCTTTAATATTAATAGATAGATAGTATAGTAGTAGTATCTTACTATAGGCTTTAATAAGTATCTAAGTAAGGCGAATACTAAGGCTCTTCTTATAGGTCTTTAGTAGCTAGTATAAGCTGAATTTAAGGCTAGTAAGGCGTTAAATTATAGTAGAAGGCATTAATATATCTACTTCTATAAGAAGTATAGAATTATTAGAAGATTAGTACTCTTAGCTACTATTATTACTAGCGATAGCTATAGCTAATCTCTTCTATTTTTAGAGACTAGCTCTCTAAGATTGTCTATAGTACTAACTCTTATTATATTCTTACCTATAGTAGTCTTTTAAGAATTAGATATAGTATTATTATTACTTCTAGTCTAAATTAGGCCTAGTTAATAGATGCCTACTATAAATTCGAGATGTTTAGTATTAGTATATACGCTACTATTAATATCTAGTTCTGCTATATTATATAGATATATATAGGTATTAGTAGCTAGATAAAAAAGAGCGTCTTTATATAGTATATAGTAATAGTTATTATAGCTAGCTTATAATACTAGAGAGAGTATAGTCTAAATATAGACTAATTATAGCTAAGAGACTCTTTAGAGTAACTAGTAGATAGCCTTAAACAATTAATACTTCTATGCTATATTATTATCTTACTACTTTATATCTCTTATAATAATAGTAGCTAAGTATAGTATAGTTATTAACAACTAACTAGTAGATTATACGTATCTTAGTATATATAACCTAAATAGGTAAGCGTTAGTAGCTTCTTTAGATAAGTATATAAGAAGAAAGAAATACTAAGTAGTTCTAATAAATAACAAGAGTTTAATAATAGTAAATTCTAATTAGTTAATTACTAATATAAGTTAAATATAGTCTAAACAAGTTTAAGCTATATTTCTATATATATCTATAAGCTATAGAGTAATCTAAGTAATTAGTAGCTAACTCTACTTAGTAATTAGTACAATTAGTATATAGTATAATTAGTACTAAGTCTTCTTAGATAGCGCTAAGTCTTCTTAGATAGGTCTGCCCTTAATCTTTCTTAGTTAAAGCTAGCTATTTAGCTCTATATTATATAGTTTGTAATACTATCTCTCTTCTAGTCTAGCTTATTCTAAGTTAGGTTATAAGTTATTCTGCGCCTAATTTCTAGTACTTACTATAGCTTATTATATCTAAAGAATTAAGTACTCTTTATTATTATTATCTTGTTAAATTCTTAGACGCCTTTAGAGTTACTATAATATGTTCTTATTTAACTTATACTAAGTATAATTAGTTATATAAGATACATATCTATTCTAGGAAATATAATAAGTATATATATTATAGTTAGTGAAATAACCTATAAGTATTAAAGTCTAAGTTTAACTATCTTCTTAAGAAGAAGAAAAAGTTGTAGAGAAAGATTATAGAGGCTATAAAGAAGTAAGAGATAGCAGATAAGACTCTTAAGAAAGCTCTTATTACTTATTAGATTGCCTACGCTTATAAGAAGCGCCTTTATTAGTAAATAGACCTTATTAATTATTATGCAGATAATACTATATCTATAGAAGTCTATAATGTTAAGAAGAAGTAGAAAGCATTAGAAGATAGTAAGATGCTTACTCTTTCTAGCTAAGCCTATAAGTTTTTGCTCTCTCTAGAGATCTGGAGTATTATTAAGGCTATTTCCTCTAGGCTATAGAAGGCGCTAGACCTGCTTCTACTATTTAGTACGCCTAAGCTCTCTACTTCTAGCTCTATATAATGTGGTTCTTAATAAGAATTTTTTTAATATAGGCTTATTATCTATTATTAGAGTTTCTTTAGAGTCTTCCTTTATAGAAGTATATATTTATAAGTTTTTCTTATCTGTTATAGCACAGAAATAAGACATGTAAGTTATAATGCGTTTCTTATTTCTAGGCTATATTCTTTTAGGTCTTGTTTTTTCTAATATTCTCTAGGTTTAGATTTAATTCTTCTTCTTTTAGAATTCTTAGATCTTTTCTTAGTAGTTAGTTATATAGCTTTTTAGTTCCTAGATATTTTCTGAATCTAGGTATCTCTTCTATTTAACTAAGTACTAATTATTTTTGTAGTCTAGAATCTTTTTAACTTTATGTTTAGTTTCTTTCTAACTCTTATAATAAAATGTCTCTAATAAGAGTATATTAAGATCTGCTAGTTCTAAGAGTAATATATAGTATATAGAGTATATCTTTATATCTAGTAGAAGTACTAGCCTATAGTTTATAGGTTCTTATACTTTCTTAATTAAGAATAGTCTAATCTTCTTATAATCTAGATTTTTGTTAGTTATTATATTTTCAGGCTTTTAGTATTAAAGTACACCTTATTCTTCTCTTTTAGCTAAGGTACTAGTCTTAATCTCTAGCTTTTAAACCTTCTCTAATTCTAATAGATTAGCTTTCTTACTTTATTATATAACTATTAGAGATTACTTGCCTAGACTATTATAGCCTAAGTAGCCTTATAGTAGTATTTAGGTCTAAAGATATTAGTATTCTTTCTAAAATTCAGAAAGAATAGTAATCTATCTATTATTATAGAATCTATATTATTAATTACTAACTAGGCTATTAGTAATAAGATTACCTAGTTACTTATTATCTTATTAATATAGTATTATAAATATGTCTTAAGTATTCAATTTGTTCTCTCTATTTACTTATCTGTGTATAGATAAAACGCTATTAATAAATTCTACTTTGTTCCTAGAAGTATAAGAAGTATCTTCTAGTATTATAATATAAAAAGCTTATCTCTATTAGTAATATGCGTTTTCTGCGTTCTATAGTATCTAATTAGCCTATTAAGTACTAGATGCGCTAGCTACTCTGCTATTATTAACTTATTACATAATATAAAGTATGCGTATTTTGTAAGTCTGTTAACAATATTAAGTATCGAGTTATAGGCGTGTTCTATAACTAGATCCTTTGATTTTAGCAACTTTATAATAAAGTCTATTATAATTTCGTCCTATAGCTATTTAGGTACTTCTCTAAACTAAATTTCTCTATAAGGCGCATGTTATTTAGCCTTATTCTTTTAGTAATATACATACTTCTTAATATAGTTATATACTTGTTACTATATCTATAAGAATTCAAAATGCCTTTATATTAAGTGCACTATTTTTGTAATTCCTAGATGTCCTTATATTAGTTTGTTATAATACCTTTGTATATAGTTCTTAACGCCTACTTCTAGCACTTAGAATTTCTCCTTACTTACTAGAAATTCCTCTTCTTTATTATTTAGAATTCTGATTGTCTTGTTAAACTCTCTAATATTAGCGCTTAGGCTTCTATTATTATTAATTTTTAACACTTAGTGCTCGAACTTATCCTTTGTTTCTATATAGTTGCTCCTTTATAATAAGGCGTTAGCTCTTCTATTATCCTTTCCTAGAGTATACTTAATTTTAAACTTATACTAGCTAAGAAGTTCTACCTACCTAACTTATCTTTATATAAGGTCCTTTATAGTTGTAAAATACAGAAGATTCTTATAGTCTAAGTATATTATAAGTCCTAGTGCTCCTTTATAGTATACTCTCTAGTATTATAATACTAATATAATTAAAAGTAGTTCCTTATTATAGATATTATAGTTTTGTTTAGCTAGTGTTATCTTTTAAGAATAGTAGGCAATAGGTTTGCGTGCTCTATTACTCTCTTAGGTAAGGCATGCTCTAATAGCTAGATTAGATACATCTGTTTTAATCTATATTAGTTTATTTATATTAAATATAGTAAGTATAGAGCATTCTATTATAGCGTTTTTTAGCTTTTAAAAAGCCTCTTAATGTTATTTCTCCTATCTAAACGTTATGTCCTTCTTTATAAGGTTTGTAAGTACTATTAAGATTATCAAATAATCCTTAATAAACTTTTAGTTATAGTTTATAAGTCCTAAGAATACCTAGACGTCTTTAACGCATTTTAGTTGTAGCTATTCTTAGACTACTTTAATCTTATTAGAGTCAACTCTTAATCCTTCTATGCTTATAACAAATCCTAGGAACTTAACTTCCTTCTTATAGAACTTGCATTTCTTTAGATTAACGCATAAACTTTATTCTTACAGTTTTCTAAGAACCTTTTATATATACTTAATATATTGTTATAGCATTCTGTTTATGTTAGAATGTTTTCTAGGTATACTATTATAAAGTTGTTAAGGTACTCTTATAGAGTATTGTTTATTATGTCTTAAAAACTTGCTAGTACATTTATTAACCTAAATAGCATAACTAGAAACTTGTAGAGTCTATATTGTAACCTAAATATAGACTCTACAAGTTTCTAAATAGCATAACTAGAAACTTGTAGAGTCTATATTGTAACCTAAATACTATCTTCTACTCTTCTCCTATAGCTATTTATATAAGGTAGTAGCTATTTTAAAGATCTAACATAGTAAACTACTTAGCTCCTACAAGTCTGTCTTAAAGTTCTCTAATATTAGGTAGAGAGTATTAGTTCTTTATTATAATGTTATTAAGCTTCTAATAATTCTATACGTATTATAGTTCGTTATTCTTCTTTAGTACAAACATTATTAGTAATGCTACTAAGGATTCTAATTTGTAAATATATTCTTTTACTTAGTTTTCCTTTATCTATTCTTATTTAGCTCTTAATTCTTTGCCTAACTTATTATAGAGTAGTCTAAAGGGTAGTACTTTTCTAGGCTAAAGTTAGATCTTATAGTCCTACGCCTAATGTCTTAGTAAGGCTACTAATCCTATTTCTTCTTTAAAGAGAGGCGTAAACTCTTTATACTCTTCTAGAATTCTAGGTGCTATAATTTTACTATATACTATAATGTCTTTATAATCTAGTAGACTTTCTCTAGTATCTGTCTAGTTTGCGCTTTGTTATTAAAGACTACTATTTGCTAAGAAACATATCTTATATAGTTTCTTCTGCTTATCTACTATTGTCTACTACTAATATATAGGGTCTATAATATATTTACATACATATTAATCAAATTTAAGTACTTCTGTCCTCTAGTTAATAGCTAGGTTATATCTTCTTAACTAAGGGTTGCCTAGTATAACGTTATGCCTAGCTATTAGTATTATGTCTAAGATAATCTCTTTATAATACTCTTAAGTAACATATAATAGAGGTACTATCTCTCTATTTAAGTTAGGCAAGCGTAATCTATTTACTATAATTACCTTATATCTATCTAGTTTCTAGCGCGTTATAATTGCGTTTCTTTAAACGTAGTCTCTTAATATAAAGCTACTACTAGCTCCGCTATTAATTATTACTATTATAGGTGTTCTATTTATAATACTTTTAGTTCTAAAGACTCTTATCTTTCTAAAATGTGCGTTATTGCTAGAATTATTCTTCTAAGCCTTATAAATATTGTTACACTTATATTAACTACTTATATTAACTACTTATATTAACTACTTATATTAACTAAGTTAACTTGTTTTCTAAATTAAATAGTAAAGCATTTCTATGTTATGCTTAGGTTTATTCCTTATAGATCTTTATAGGTTGTTATTATTATTTGAGCTCTTTCTATTATTCTTGCGTAAGGAGCTAGCTTACTTAGTACTTAAGCATCTTTCTTTTCACTTGTCTTTTAACCTAGCTTTAGTAGTATGTTGCTTCTTGTTTCTCCTTACGACTTCCTATTAGAGCTTCCTATTGCTCTATATATTTAAGAACCTAAATTACTTGTATTACCTAAAATTATGCTTATAAGGCTCTAATTTAGTCTCTTATTCCTTTTATAACATGCAGGCCTTCTAGGGTAATATAACTCCTATCTTCCTAGAAGTAGCTTCTAATTAGTAGTACATCTTATATATGTTATCTAAAGCTTACTTCTTCTCTATCTACTAATCGATGCTTCTAGAACATCCTTTAAAGCTACTTAATTAAGAGGTTAAATTATCCTAGATATAGATAGCGCTTTTGTCCTTATATTAGGAAGATTTCTTTATATTTTCTAGTAATTGCAACAAATATACTTATAGCTTCTATATGTCTAGATATTATAAACTTAACTAGTTTAGTTTTGTCTATATTATTATTACCTTTCTATTCTTTATTAGACATATTATCTTCCTTACTATCTCTAGCTTCTATTATACTATTATCTTATTCTTTAATAATATTAACTTCTTCTATATATAGTTAGTCTTATCTTAGGTACTTCCTAGTTTATTATACTAGGTTAGCAATATTCTCTTCTTATACTTCTCCCTTATAGTAGAGACTTTCCTAGTTCTTTATAAGGTTATTAGCTATCTCCGCAACTTTAATAGATGCGTTATAGATACGTAGGAGCGTATTAACTATATTATTAACATTCTTTGTAACCTTAGTCTATTAGATTTCATATTTCTAGTCTCTACAAATATAGACCTACTCTAGTACTCTAGGCAGTAGTAGCTACTATGCTTATTATTTCTTGTTAAGGTGTTTTAGGTAGTTATTATTATAGTATCCTAACTAATCTTCCGCTTTATATACTTATAATATTTTGCTCTATATTATAGATAGTTATATAGGTTCTTAATCCTCCCTAGAATTTAAGTTATAGTATAAAGGCTCCTCTATCCTCTTTTCTTTACGCTCCTTGCTTATATTATCGCAAGCTACTTCTATTATAATCTCCTATTCTAGTATAACCTCTAGGTTATTAGAGTTATTATCTACGTATTCTATAGATCTAAATTCGTATTCTAAAGCTATAGGTATTACCTAGCTAAGAGTTATATCTAGCTTCTAGATAGCTCTACTTACTAGTTTCTTCTACTCTATAGTAGAGTCCTTAGTCTAGTTATCCCTTATATAGTATTTGTTAAGCTAAACCTTATAACTACTTATAGGCGAATTATGCTTCTCTAGTTCTTTATAGTATCCTCCTTAAGGCTTCTTATTATTAGAAGTTCTAAGAATTATATTAAATTTCTGAATTCGCTCTATTAAATTAAACTATTATTAGAGTACTTTATTCTTCAACTTATAGTCTCGCGCTATATATCCTGTTTTTAAACACGTATAGTATCTTATTCTAGTCTTTCTGCCTTAGGGTCTTCTTCTCTTAGGTCTTCTATTATTAAGTCTTTATGTATTATTTGCTTCCTAGTCTATAGTATTATAGTTATTACCTTAATTGTATGTTTCTCTAGTCTAGCTAGTAGATATAAAGCTATATCTTCTACCTTCGCGTTTATAGCGTCTTTCTATTACTTGCTTATATAACATATTATTAATCTAGATTGCGCTCTCTACTATTTAGTCTAGGTTATTATTTGCTACTCTATTACGCATAAGTTTATCTTTAATATTATCCTTTAGGCTCTATTAGAACATAACTATTAAGGCGTTATTATTCTACTCTATAACCTAAGCATATTATTTAAACTTAGCTGCGTAATTAGAAGCTAATAACTTCTAGGTTAGATGTTAGATAACCTTAGTTAAAACTTCCTTATTATTGTAGATCCTATAGATCTTCTAAATCTTAGTCCTAAAGATATTAAAGTTTCCAAAAATCTCTTTACTATTAGTATTATCTCTAAGGTATTTTAAAAGGTAAGGTTTAATTTATCTCTAAGCGTTACTACGCATATAGGTAGTAGCAAACAAGGTTTTGTTCTATATAATATTATTAAACATAAAGTACAAATGCATTTAGTTAAGCTAGTCCTTAAGTTTAGTTTAGTCTCTATAGTAGAGGTTAGATTTAGTAACCTTTATAGTATAGTCTCCTTCTATAGTCCTTACTTATATTAATCCTCTAGCTTTGCTTAGAGCTAGAGTTCCTAAAGCGTTCCTTAATATAGTACTTATACTTAAGAGTATTTAAAGTGTTAATAACTAACTAGTAGAGTAATACGTACTAAATACCTAGATATATATATATAGTTAAATCTAAGAGATTAGCGTAGGTAGT
>ML995953.1:0-41007 GCA_010093825.1 Teratosphaeria nubilosa
GGGGGGGGGGGGGGGGGGGGGGGGGGGGGGGGGGGGGGGGGGGGGGGGGGGGGGGGGGGGGGGGGGGTGGTATCCGCAGGGGTAGGGAGATGATCGGTGGTGTGTCCGGCGAGTGATTGATTTTGTACGTTTCGAAACAGATTGTGGGTGGAGGCTGCAGGTCTCAAAAGGCTCAAGCGCTGTTGATGCCTAGACGATGGTGACGGCTTCAAGCCATAATCCAGTATCGGATCATAAAGCTCAAGTGGTGATGATATTGGAGCATACTGTGGACATTGTATTTCTCTCCACCGCCTGCGCCGCGCTATGCTCCAGACCCCAGCACAGCCAAAGACCACGGTTCATCCGTACACGAATCAACTTCATCTGGAAACTCCACTTACTTTCACACCTCCCACCCTACGCCGGCTGCGGTTCAATCGTCGTGCCCTCCAAAATCGTCGCCCACCCAATCAACCGCCAATGTTTCTCAATACGTCTACTCAACGCAACCTTCTCACCCGGCTCTGTGCATGCTGGGGAAGTCAACTGCAACTTCGCAATATCCGCCTTCACAGCCACCACCTTGGCACCAGTCGCCGTAGAACCAATATTGACCATTAAAACTTCGTTCTTGGCCAGCTTCGCAACCTTCGCTTGCTTGCCGTCTGCGGTCTTGACACCTAGCAGACGACGGAGCAGGAAGTAGTTGACTTCCAGCTCGGTGTAGATTTTCGGAAGTTTGCCTTTAAGGCCGAGCACGAAACCCACGAGACGGTCGGCTCGGCAGAGGGTGGGGTCGATGCGCGTGCCGACACCGATGAGACCACCTGGCACAGCGAATTTGAGGCTGTTGTTTTCGGCGAAGAGCGAGACAACTCGGGAAAAGATGGGTTTGCATTGGATGGCGCCTTTGTCGTCCTTTGAGACGATACCGGGTCGGATTTCGATCTCGTCGCCGAGCTTTAGGATTCCGGTGAGAATCGAGCCACCAGCAACACCACCCTGCAGCTCCTCAATCTCTGAACCAGGCTTGTTGACGTCGAACGATCGGATGACGATCAGATGTGGGTTGTCCTGAAATTGACGCTTGGGGACGGGGATGTGCGTGCACAGCAGCTCGTTGATGGCGTCGATGTTGAACTTGAGCTGAGCGGATATGGGGACGATAGGTGAGCCGTCGGCGACGGTGCCTCTGATGAACTTCTTGATGGAGTCGTAGTGCTGACCGGCAGCCTCTTCCCGCATGAGGTCGACCTTGTTTTGGAGGATGATGATGTGTTGCAGCTTCATGATCTCGATGGCTGCCAAGTGCTCGGAGGTTTGTGGTTGTGGGCAGGTCTCGTTACCTGCGATGAGGAGTAGTGCAGCGTCCATGACTGCGGCGCCGGACAACATGGTGCTCATGAGAATGTCGTGGCCCGGGCAGTCGACGAAGCTGTGAACAGGTCAGTATGCGTTGCTCGGGTCTCACAGAGCGAGCGGGACTCACGAGACGTGCCGCTCTAACCGGTACGTGCCTCCACACCCTTCCCTCTCACACGGTGGATCCACCTCCTTCTCGCTCTTGTAGCTCCGATAGCATGTGGGCCGGGGGCAGTCCTTGTTGTCGCACTTGTAGACCTTGGCGTTGGCATAGCCCAGCTTGATGGTGATGTTCCGCTCCAGCTCGTTCTTGAACCGCACCGTCTGCACGCCCGATATCGCCTTGACCACCGTCGACTTGCCGTGCGCCACGTGACCGATGGTGCCGATGTTGATGGTGGCTTGTCTGCAGATGATCTCGGGTGAGAGGGGCGTGAGTTGGGCTGGGTTGAGCTGGTCCGGCTCTGGCTGCTCGGGGAGGACAGGCTTTGCTGCGACGGCCGCGGCGGCAGCGTTCGACTTCTTGAGCGCGGACTTGGGTGCAGGCGCAGGGCCTTTCTCGCGCGGCTCCGCGACGTCGTCGGGCTGGGGCTCGAGGCCAGGCGATTGCGGCGGGCTGTCGTCGTGCTCGTCGTCCGAGGGGTAGTCGCCGTTGGTCGCCATGTTGGTCTCGATGTAGGGAGGTAGTTTGCTGGCACTCGGGTTCAAAATGCACCGTGGAGGGGGGTTGGCCAAGTCTTTGTTTCGTTGATCTTGGCGTTGCGAAGGCGATTCTTGGACGTTGTCGAGATGTGACTCCCAAAAATCCCACAGCCAATCATCATGCTCACTGAGTCGTATGTCCCACTTTGATGCCTCAGGCCATCAACAATATTGCGGAATGCTCCGCCTACGCGCTGAATCTGGAATGATATGTCTTTCCCTCCATCGCTCAATGATGCTTTATCGACGCCCGCGCACCACGGAGCTGCCAAGTAAAATGCTACAGGCTCTTTGAGCGACTTTTGGCCTATGGCACACTTGTCGTGCTTCGCACTTGCGCAACGCCGGCAGTGATACTACCGCCATCCAACAGGAGAGTCTCATGCTCGCCAAAGCGCTGAAAGGTCTGCAACCGCTGCTTAACGGGCCCGGGCCGCACCCACCAGTCAATGGCCCTGCTGCAGAAGACCGAAGAGGTCCTGAAGCTCGCGTGCGTATTTAATCATTGATCTCTGCCTTTTCTTTTTCATTTCCTTCTTCCTTGTTGGCGGAGAGGATATCTGATGGTTATTGCAAGACAAACGAAGATCTCAGGAAACTGCAGACGCGGCTTGAGCAGTTTGACGTTGATGAGTGAGTCCTAAGGAGACGCTGTGAGCCGGAGGAGTGCTTCGAAAGGAGCCCGTACAAGCTTCAGAGAGAGATAGTTCGTAGCAGTGGCAGAGGGATCATAGATCGCAGCGACCATGACCTTCGGCACGCAGGAGCAAGCAAGCAAGACCTCGAGATGCAAGCTCCAGGACCGGGACACAACATCCCGCCTCGCATCGCGGCAGACAGATTACAGTCACTCTGTTGTTAGTCGTCTTTAAATCAAATCAAGCCTTTGCATAACAAGCAAGGGAGCAGCATGCTACGCAATACAATTGGGTGTGTCGACACGCCGCGTCAACAGGGCGCCTCGCGGATGAAGCTGAGGACACCATATCCGCAGCGAAAAGTACGTCCAGCTTTCCATTGGCGGCTCCGCTCTAGCGGCACGGAGCTGATGCTGGAAATCCGTCGAGAATTCTGTAGTTTACAATGGGTTTGGCGGGCCGTAAGGATTCTGAGCCCGGCGATTGGTCTGCGCCTGAAGCGGAAGACCTTGTTGAAGGGCGGCAGAAGCGCCGTCGTGAGGGAGGGAGTGATGAGCACTTGCGTTCGAGTGACAAGCGCTTGCGATGTCAGGGTTCTGGCCGAGAGGGCTGGCAGGGGGAGACTACAGATGGGATGAAAGCTCTTGCTTCCAGGAATGGAACGCTGTTTGTTGCGAACGTGAGGAGTAATGAGCCGGCAGAGCTGCTGCAAACGCTGGACGAAAAATCGAGATTGTGTGACGTGACGTGAGAGGCACGAGTCAAATCCCACGCCACACCTCTCTCACCGCTGCTCTCCCTCAAACACCCCAAACCGCAGCACCTCACACGCCAACGACTCCAAATCCAACAGCACGACCTCGCCCGTCTCGCGAAACGACGGCACCGCCACAACCCTGACCCTCTGCCCCGCCGGCCCCTCCAAAAACTCCGTCGCAAACGCCGGCTGATCGCCCACAAACACCACGTGCGGACACTCCTTGAGCACGAACTGGTCTCCGTCCTGGAACGGGTAGCACCACAGGGTGTCCGGGGCGGTGGGGGCGATCAAGCGCCAGCGGAGCATGGCTTCGATCATTTCGAGGCGGTGGTCCGAGGGCAGGTATTTGGCGATGTCGTTGACGGGTTGGCCGGCGGTGCCGAGGAAGGACCAGCCGGAGAGGGAGAAGGCGGTGGGGTTCGTGGTTGGGGAGAACCAGGGGGTGGGGTGGTTTGAGGAGGAGGGAGGGTTCATGTAAGCGCGGGAGTGGGGGAACATGGCGGCGTGAATGGGTTGTTGCGGGAGGGCGGTGGAGGTCGGATCGTGTTCGCCGGGGAGGAGGGTGATGGGGAGGGTGGGGAGGAGGGTCGCGAGCCAGGTGTCGAGACGGTCGGTGGGGGCGGCGTTGTAGGCGGCGGCGTCGTAGCCGTATTTGCGGGTGGCGCCGGGGAGGGATTTTTTGGCGGTGGCGATGTCTTCGCGTGAGGGGATGGGCGAGGCGTGCGAGAGGGAGTTGCCGGCGAGGATGAGGCGGGTGATTTGGGCGGCGGAGGCTTGGTCGGCGGGGGTGCCGGATTCGCCGAGGAGGTATTCGAGGAGGAGGTCGAGGGGCAGGGTGTCGCCTTCGTCGCCGGAGATGCTGAGGCCGGAGAGGATGGCGACTTTGCTGGGGTGGGGTGGGTCTTGCTGTTTGGTTTTGGTGAGGGCGGCTTCGCTGTCTTCTCGTTCCCAACGGGGTGGTTGTCGTGGTAGGTCGGGGACTCGTAGGTCCAGCACTTCGAAGTCTCCATCTTTGTTCTCGGTGCCGACGACGGCTACAATTGCGCCCGTGACTAGCAGACATCCTCGTAGAAAGCCGCCGGTCAGGCGTAAGCGACCACTTTCATCCTCCAGCATCATCTGCGTGCCCACCCCGCCCTGAGCCCCACTGTGCGCCCCCTTCTCCCCCTCCACCGCCAAGCCCACCGCACTATCGTACTTGACGCGACTCGGCGGTGCAGCAATCCAATGCTCCTTCCCGATGTCCTCCAGCACGTTCGGCTTCAGCGGCATCTCCATGTATATCGTCCCCACCACCCAGCACAGCTCGCCCTGTCGCACGTCAAGCACTCGATCCACGCGCCGGCACGGCTCCCCGGCGACCTCGATGTTATCAAAGGCTTCGGCGGCGATTTGCTCGACGGCGGGCTTGAGCTGGGCCAGACGGGCAAAGTACATGTCGGCATACTGCTGCTGGTAGTGCCGGTCTTCGCCTTTGGGGAGGAGGTAGTTGTGGTGAGGACGGTACGATGTGTGCGGGCGCGTGAGGGGCGCGTCGGGTCCTGCCATGGTGGGCGGTGTGGTGGTGAGGAGGATGGCGGAGAGACGCGTGAGATTTGGAAGACGTGTCGCGCGTTTCGTGTTTGGGACGAAAGGGGAAGGTGCGGCGGGGGGACGTCATTGGTTGGGTGGCATCTCGAAAGTTGGACAGCGACATGTAGAGTGTTGACAGGAAAACATCTCGTGTATCTAGTGCTGGTCGCGATGGCGGCAGACACGCTCACCCCGGCCATCGTGAACTACATCGACCACGGCGCGTACCCCGAGTCTGAGCAGATTTCGTCTGCGGAACTCGACAGCAATGCCCTGGAAGCATTGTTGCGGGAGCTGCGACACTCGCAAGAGCAGGTCAAGGGCGAGATCAGAAGCCTGAGCAAGTCCACCGCTCCCGACATCGACACCTGGATCACGCAAGCCAAAGCGCTCCAGGCAGACATTGAGCGGTCACGCGACACGGCCCGGCAGATTGTGGCCGAACATGAGCAGACGAGGAAGCTGCGAGCCACGGCGGACGAGGCGAGGAGGAAGGCGCAGCTGCTGGAGAAGGAAGTCGCGTTCGAGGAGACGCTGGACGGGGTGCTGGAGCATGTGCGCCATGCGAACGGCGTGCTGAACCGTGTGCAGGACGCGGCGGTCAGCGGGGACGTGGCGTCGGCGTTGAAGCAGCTGGAGGCGGCGGAGGAGAGCATCGGCGGTCTGGAGGGGCTGCGCGATACCAAGGCGGTGGGGCTGCTGGAGCGGCGGGCATGCGAGCTGAGGGAGCATCTGAAGGGAACCGCGACCACGTGCTGGAACGCGCTGATTCATGTGCACCACGAGGAGAAGCGCATCACCATCCATGCTAAGGGAGGGGAGGCATCAATGGTTCATTTGATTGATTTTGATGTGCTCGTCATGGTCACCGCTGGTCTGGACGTCTTCGATGATTTGGTGAAGAAGCTGAGCAAAGACATCGACCGTGCTGTCCTGAGGCCACGACTGAATGTGGATGACCGTGGTCAGGTGGCCAGCGTCATGGTCGAGGAGCAGACTCTATCATGCAACAAGCGTGTGGATGACCAAGGGACTGGATCGCAATTCTTCGCAGACCTGCAGCACATCATCAACTTCCTTTCGACCAATCTACCACCATCAGTCGGCATCCCACTATCCACATCCCTCATCCCAACTCTCTCAACGCGGCTAGAGGAGCAATGGCTCGAGCCGGCCGTGCCAACCGACATCAAAGACATGCCCGCTTTCCAGGAACTTCTCCACAACATCACCAGCCTCGCAGACTGCATCGATCGACCCAATTGGCACGGGTCGAAACAATTACGCGACTGGGTGGCTAACGCTCCCCGAACGTGGCTGACGAAGCGGCGGGAAGCTGTGCTGGGTGATACGCGAAACCTGGTATTCACGGGGCTGAGGGAGACCAAGGTGGTCGAGCGGGTGGAAACGCAGATGATTAGCAAGGATGATCATCAGGCGTTGCAGGGTGGTGGAGACGGTGCCGATGAGGAGGGCTGGGATGCGTGGGACGAGCCGGAAGAGCAAAAGCCGGTCGAAACCAGCCCTACGCCTGCAGCACCCTCCGCCACAGAGGAAGACGATGGCGATGCCTGGGGTGCTTGGGATGCTGAAGACTCAACAACCCAGGAAGACAAACCTGCACCGCCAGCAGAACCCGACGACGAAGACGCATGGGGCGCATGGGGTGACGACGACCAGTCCACCACGCAGAGTCCGACATCACCACGCAAACCCCCACCAACCTCATCCCGCAACATCAACGGCGACCCCCCCTCTAACCCCCAACAACGCGAAATGACCCTCCGCGAATCCTTCACCACAACCGCCATCCCCGACGCCCTCCTCGCCCTCCTCCAAACCACCATCGCCGACGCCCAAACCCTCTCCGGACCCGCCTACGCCTCCTCTCCCATCGCCCCCGCCGCCACAGCCCTCTACACCCTCCCCACCCTCGCCCTAGCCATCTACCGCGCCACAGCCCCGACAGCCTACACCGAACTCCCCGCGGGCAACATGCTAATCTACAACGACGCCCTGCGCCTCGCAGACCAGCTCCGCTCCTGGCAAGCCTCCCAACCCGCCACCTCGCGCCTCCGCCTCGACAACGACGTCACAGCCCTCGAAACCTTCGCCAAACGGGCCTACAGCTCCGAAATGGACTCCCAGCGCACCGTCCTCCGCGACCTCCTCGACGGCGCCCAAGGCTTCACCTCCGTCACCAAACCCCCCTTCAAACAAGCCGCCGAATCCGCCATCTCCGACGTCCTCGCCCGCCTCCACGACGTCCACGCCCTCTGGCGACCCCTCCTGCCCCCCAGCGTCCTCCTCCAAGCCCTCGGCTCCCTCCTCTCCACCCTCTGCGCCCAAATCATCCGCGACATCCAAGACCTCGGCGACATCGGCGAGGCCGACTCGCACCAGCTCCGCGCCCTCATGGATACCATCTCCACGTCCAAATCTCTGTTTACGAACCCCGGGGATGGTGGTGGCGGCGATATGACGTTCATTTATTGTCCTAATTGGCTGCGGTTTCAGTACCTGGCGGAGATTTTGGAGAGCAGTTTGGCGGATATTCGGTTCATGTGGGTTGAGAGTGAGTTGAGTTTGGAGTTTGGCGCTGAGGAGGTCGTGGAGTTGGTGCAGGGGTTGTTTGCGGATTCCGAGGTGAGGAGGCGCACGGTTGGGGAGATTCGGAGGGGTGGGAGGAGGTGAGGTGGAGGATGCTCTGAGGTGTGACGGGGATGAGGTATGGTGGGTTGAATGGGATGGGTTGACTGCTCAGTATAGATGCATCTCTGCAAGCGATTCAGCCTTATTGGTACATTACCCACCGCCCTTAGACCGTGTACACATTTCCTTCTTCCCTTCCTCCACGTCAAGCCTTTCTTCCCTCCTCATCTCCCGTTACCGATGGAATCAATCAGTCAGTCATTCCATATCCCGAACCCCAAAAAGAATTTTTATTTTTTTTATTTTTTAATTTTTATTTTTTTTCGTCTACAAAGCATGCATAAAGTGTATATATATATAATCATCATCATCAGCAGCAGCAGCAGCAGCAGCAGCAGTATATGTCCCGATAGCTTCTTCCCGCAAGGAAAGGAGAAGGAAGTAGACCTGCGATCGCTGACGAGAGGGGTATAATTGTGCCAGAGTTATACTGGAGGCGTGGTCGTGGTGGGGAGGGAGGGAGGGAGGGAGGGAGTACTAGGTACGGGATATACTGGCTAGGTTTGGAGCTTGTGGCGTGTTTTGTTGTGGTGTGGTGTGCAGAGTGGAGAGTTAACGTAAGGTAGGGTGTCGGTGCTGCAGCAGGGGGGAAGAGAGAAAGGGAGACAGGGAGAGTAGCCGTCTTATCCTGTCTTTCATTCACAGCTGTTCAGTGTCGCTCGGGGTCTTGAGCACCAGGGAAACGAGAACGCTAGGGTGGAACGGCAGGTTGGTGGCAGGGTGAATATAGTTGAGAGGCGCATGAAAGTGCGAGGGACGGGTCAAGCCACAGGAAAGGGAGGGGGAGGGGGAGGGGGAGGGGGAGGGGGAGGGGAGGATCAAGCGGTCTTATTCCTATTGATGGATTGCTAGGGGGAGTGGATGCAGGGACTCCGAGTCGCAGAGCGGTCGGATTGACGACGGCCGATCGCAGGACGCCCGCATCGGCGTAACGACTTGACCTGATCGCGAGGCATGAGAGAGGCATAGAACATGTTCACCTCGCTGATTCGTCATGAGAGTGCCGAGCTCGAGTGCGATTCCTAAAGTTCCTACTAGAGGACATCTTCAAGCGCTGAACACGAGGAGGGGTGTGCATCAAACAAAAACGCTCGACAAAGTCCCTCGAACTCACAACTTCTCCAGCGCATCGTACATCTGCTGTTTCACCTGAATGACCCCACCATGCCTCATGACCGTCGGACTCAACGACGTCTCGCAAACCGGGAACGGCGTGCTGAAATCCTCCGTGTAATGGCATTCGTAGCCGCCCTGGCCCGAGTAGTTGTCCAGCCAGAGGTAGTGGCGTTTCGGGTTGTCGATGTCCTGGAACGACGCCGGGCCCTCGCGCACAGCGGTCGACGCATAACCCAGCCGCTTCCAGCTCCCGAAGATGCCAGAGTCGGAGCGCTCGACGACGACTTTGTTGATGGAATAGTCCTTCAGGTAGCGGATGTACGAGTTGCCGCTCAGATGCTGGATCTCCTGGTCGATATACGCGCCCTCTGTCGTCCAGCGCTGCGGGTCTGTGAAAGACTTGAAATCGGAGGTGTGAGAGTAGTAAATGTACGGGCCCTCTCGATTGCCCTGGTGCTGGGGATCGGATTCTGCGTAGATGCCCGAGGCCCAGAATACGGCGTAAGAGTTCGTGGCGGGATCGCGGATTGCGGAGGGCGCCCAGACGAAGCCGGCGGTGGCGGGCATGATTTTCACGAGGCGGTCGGAGGACCACTTGACGCCGTCGGAGGATTCCCAGACGTGGATGCTGAGGGAGCCGACGCGTTGGGCCTCCCCCCAGCTGGTTTTCCCGATTTGGAGGTCGGTGGCTAGGATGTAGAGCTGGGGTTTTGTTAGCTGGTGGGAGGCTGTGGCGGGCAGTGTGGGATGGGTACTTTGGAGCCATCCTCGGATTCGAGGATGGCTGGGTCACGAGCGCCCCCTGTGCCGAGGGTGGCTGTCAAGACTGGTCTGCCGCCGTTGAGCGTTTTGAATGTTTGAGGCGATGAAGCGGGGGCGAGTTCGAAGTAGACTTGCTCGAGTTGTCCGGTGAAGACGGCGGCGAGGTAGCCGGCATTCGTTGTTTGCCGTTTTGCGACTGCATAGCTGTGTACTGCGGAGGCGGCAGCCAGGATTAAGAAGGAGCTCGGGCGCATGGTCACGTAGAAGGCGTGTGGGTGTCTGTGGTTGATGTTTCAGTTTGCCACCGATCCTCTGCCGCCTGAGACGTTTTTATATCGACACTGAGCGTGAGTGGCCTTCTATTGGAGGGAGGCATCATCGTGGGCCATCCAGGCTGGTCGTGGCTTTTGCACGATTTAAGCTTGGTTTTACGCCAGCACTGCCTGTCTCAAATTACGCCTGGACGAAGCCGTGATCGTCCGCGGCGCATGTCCGCTGCACTCGCATACCAGAAGGCCGGCCGGGATGTGCGCGGCCAAGAGGCAAAACCTGGAAGCTTAGCAGTCGTACTCGACGTTCGAGTGACCGCACGAGTTGCCAAAAGCAGCATCCTACCTGCAGTTCCAAGAGAGATGCTTGCGCAATTGGCATCATCAGCCACTTTCCCGAGAGTAACATGTCCGTATTCGACAGTATTGCGCATGGTGGGGCCTGGCTCGTGGGCCTTGCGGACGGACGAGCATTGCCTTCAATGTCCGGAGTTGTCCCCTCACTGTCTGGACGGTCGTCGGTGGGCAGTCAGGCGCAGGCGGTCACGGGCTTGGCTGCTCCGGGCACGTGGTCCCACGACAAAGATAGACTCTTACCCCGAAGCCTGACGTGAGCTGAGGCTCGTGTGCTGTCATGACGGTGCAGCGGTGGCAGTGTTCATGTTATGCGGCGGAGACGTTGGCATTGGCAAGGGACAGTACATCAATGGAAGCACGTGCTCATCCTCGGCAGCCGATGTCTCTGCCTCTGCAGCCAGCGAAAGGTCGTGAGGTCAGACACTGTTGTCGTTGGGCTGGTTCAGGTACGCGGTCACTCATCGCAGGTGCCGTCCATGTTGACGATGGCATCGCCATGGAACACTTCAAAGAGGTCCAGTGCCCGCAAGGCAGGCAGCAAAGTGTCTCAGGCAGCTGACTCCTGCAAGGGCCGTGCGTCTTTTTGACGGTGACGAAATTCTCTCTGCTCGGACTCTTCCAGCTCTTCCATTGACTCTTCCCTCCCCTCCCCATTGACTCACCCACCCGCCGGCATATCATCTCGAGCTGCCATTGCATGCTCACATCCTGCTTGCCACTCCCGACATCCTCCTTGACTGCCACAACACCCCGACCGAGCGCGGGCGACAGCGGAACCAGCCAGCCAGCATGTCCGAGGGCAATGGCCACATCGACGGCCACGCCAACGGCACCGCCAACGGCACCGCCAACGGCGTCAATGGCACCAACGGCCACCACGAGGGCTACAAGTGAGTGCGGCAATGCGCGATGGTGGAGGCTGCAGCATGGCTGACCCGCCTCGTGTGCCCCAGGGCCTTCAACACGCAGCAGGCATCGCGACCACAGACCTCCAATCCCTACGCCCCCGTGCAGGACTTCCTCAGCAACGTCTCGAACTTCAAGATCATCGAGTCGACGTTAAGAGAAGGCGAGCAGTTCGCCAATGCATACTTTGACACCGAGACCAAGGTCAAGATCGCCAAGGCTCTGGACGAGTTTGGTGTCGACTACATCGAGCTCACTTCCCCCGCCGCCTCGGAGCAATCGCGCAAGGACTGCGAGACAATCGCCAAGCTCGGCCTCAAGGCCAAGACGCTGACTCACGTGCGGTGTAACATGGCCGACGCGAAGCTGGCCGTGGAGACTGGTGTCGATGGTGTCGATGTCGTTATTGGCACTTCCAGCCATCTGATGGAGCACAGCCACGGCAAGGACATCACCTACATCAAGAACACGGCGATCGAGGTCATCGAGTACGTCAAGTCGCAAGGCAAGGAGATTCGCTTTAGCTCGGAGGACTCTTTCCGGAGTGACCTGGTGGACCTCCTCACCATCTACAGCGCCGTGGACAAGGTCGGCGTGCACAGAGTCGGAATCGCTGACACCGTTGGGTAAGACCATCCTCCCGCTGCGATACGAGGGTGGAGACTGACTGCCGGCAGCTGCGCAACTCCCAGACAAGTATACGACCTCGTACGGACGCTGCGCGGCGTCGTCAGCTGCGATATCGAGACACACTTCCACAACGACACTGGCTGCGCGATTGCCAACGCCTACTGCGCTCTGGAGGCTGGTGCCACCCACATCGACACATCGGTCATTGGAATTGGCGAGCGCAATGGTATCACCCCGCTCGGTGGTCTGATGGCTCGCATGATCGTCGCCGACCGCGACTACGTCAAGTCCAAGTACAAGCTCGAGAAGATCAAGGAGATTGAGGACCTGGTCGCAGAGGCAGTCGAGATCAACGTGCCGTTCAACAACCCCATTACTGGCTTCTGCGCCTTCACCCACAAGGCCGGTATCCACGCCAAGGCTATCCTGAACAACCCATCCACGTACGAAATCATCAACCCACTCGACTTCGGCATGAGCCGTTACGTGCACTTCGCATCACGTCTCACCGGCTGGAACGCGATCAAGTCGCGTGCTGAGCAGCTCGGTCTCCACATGACCGATGCTCAGATCAAGGCCGTGACACTTAAGATCAAGGCCCTGGCCGATGTGAGGCCGCTGGCCATTGACGACGCCGACAGCATCATCAGGAACTTCCATTTCAACCTGTCCGCCGAGAACAACAGGCCGCTGATTCAGCTTACGAGCGAGGAGAAGAAGGCATTTGCGGCCAAGGAGGCGGAGCTCAGCAAGGAGGGCGAGAAGCGGCAAATTGATCAGACTGCAGATGCTCAGGCGGAGCAACCTGCTGCTAAGAAGAGCAGGAACGCTACTGCGGCATAGAAGTCGACTCGATGCCGCGCAGTCCGCAGTGTATGTATATATATATATATATGACCACAGGGGGTAATGAAGCGAGCAGCGCTACGTTGCCTATGGCGTTCCATCGGAGTTTCGTCGTGGGTCGTGGTCTTGTGTGGTGATGATTTGGATGGAGAGGAAGGAGCGGATAGCTCAAGCCGCTGGTAGGACGGTAAAAGAAGTGGAAAGTTTCCTCTACTTGGTCGTATTTACCGCGTCGACCATGGACCGGATGCGTGCAGATCCCAATTTCGTCGACGACATGGCGATGCGTCTCGGTCCGCCTTCCCAACGAGGCAATGCTGCGATGCAACCAACATGCTGCAGAGGCAGGGATCTCTTCGGTATGCGCATCGGAGCTGAACTAGGTGAATGTGCGGTTGAGCTTCTGGTTCCTGACTAGTCGACTTACTCATCCCATTCATCTAAGCCTCGCCAGCGAGTATCCGCTGGACAGATTTTGAGGATGATGCTGAGTAGCCCCACCCCAGGGTTGTGGGCAACCACACTGTCTCTAGTGGTTAGGCCGTGTGCGGTGCCAGGTTTGGCAATCGTGCTTATGGTGGATCTCACGTACGTGGTTGCACGTGCAGTCAGGGCTGAATATGCAACGAGGAGGAAGACATCAGTTGAAATGTGGGCATTCGTTCTCGCCAACTCGACGTTTGTTTTCAGGCTCTCCTGCCACTCGTCCTAAGCTGAAGCGGCTTTCATTCGGTCCATCTGTACGACTACCACTATTGGCTTGAAGGTCGACAAGCATAGTGGCAACCACGAACGACATGCAGGAATCCTCTACCTGCCCTCGCCATCTCGGCCGAGGACTTCCTCAAGCATGAGTACGACTTTGTCATTGTGGGCGGCGGAACGGCTGGTCTTGTACTTGCTGTGCGGTTGGCTGAGAATCCGAATGTCAATGTCGGAGTGCTGGAAGCTGGTAGTAACAAGTTGGGTGGACCCACTGATCGATACGCCGGCTGCATTCCCGCAGATGCGCGGACGAGAAGGCTGTACGTGTATCTTCTTCCTCCGCGGATGAGACTTTGGCTTTCCGTTGACCTGGCGCTGTGCAGACGATTGGGGTCACAGGACCGTACCTCAGGTATGATTTTCGTCTACCCAACTACCGCATCGATCGACTGACAACCCACCAAGCCTGAAACCCAGCACAAGCGCCATCAGATCCCGCGCGGATAAAGGGAAGAGGTCGTATGCTGCTAGGGATTGCTTTGCCGCCAACGCGCATAGGCGCAATTTACATGTTCTCTGCGATGCGCGGGTCAGTCAACCTTGTCGAGTTGGAGGGTAACAAGGCTACTGGGGTCGATTTCACGTTCGGTGGGAAGCGGCATAGTGTCAAGGCGACACGGGAAGTCATTGTGTCCTGCGGAGCGCTGCAGACGCCGCAGATTCTGGAGCTGTCGGGGATTGGGGATCCGGAGGTCCTAAGGAAGGCGGGTGTCGAGGTGAAGGTGGAGAATAGAGGTGTCGGGGAGGAATCTGCAGGATCATGTGTTGCCTGTAAGAGGTGACGTTTCTTTTCTTTTGGCGCTGCAGTAAGCTGATCAGATGTTATACCTAGGGGTGTGGGATATGAGATGAACCAGGGCATCTCCCCCGTCGACATCATGCATGACCCGGAATTCACGGCCGAAGCCCCGAAGACTTGTGATGGAGACGCAGAGCGGCCCTCTGACCTGTCTCCCGACCATGCAAGGATTTTTCCCATACAAGGTCAGTCCGCCAGCCATCACACAAGCCAGAATCAACATCTCTAACACTAACAACAACAACAACCACCACCACCACCACCACCACAACAACCACCACCACAACAACAACAACAACAACAACAACAACAACAACAACAACCACAACAACCACTAGCTCTTCGCCACCCCGGCCGAGCAAGAAAAAATCATCACCTCCATCACCCCATCCGCCACCGCCTTCCAACGCGCCCAATACCGCCTCATAACCCAGCACCTCCGCTCCCCCACCTCCGCTCCACCCTCGGCTGGTCCACAGCCGCCGAAGACCAATCCAAACTCTTCATCCCCCCGACCACCCCCTCAGCCCCGCACCAAATCTCCCCCGTCCTCGCGCTCCAGGACCCCCTCAGCAGAGGCCCCGTGCACATCCGCACCCCAGCCATCACCGACGCCCCCAGCCATCGACCCCGCCTTCCTGCGCCAGAATGGACAGATTTGATGTTTGTGAGACGGGCTGGTGAAATTCTACTCACTCTCGTGGAAGACCTGATGCCAGTGTATCCGAACCCAGCTTTTCCCTGATGGAATGGCCAACTTTGACTCTCAGACGATCAAGCATTCTGGAGGAACTCCGTGAATTCTTAAGCAGTGAGCCATACTGCTGCTAGGCATGTGACGAAGCGTCGTGGCGCACGGACTAGCCTGCCTCCAGCCTGCTGCGATCGAGTGCATGAAATCCTCGCCCTCGACTCGCAGGTTGTTCCATGGTTGTCATTTTCTACAGTCGACTCCGAGTGACAAGTTCGCCAGCCCAGCGTCTACTCGCCTCACGACCAACCAGTCATGTTCGATCGTCATTGACAGACAATTTCGGACCAAAAGCTGGAGATTCAGGCCGCGAGTCCAGACACTGCTCACGCCACTGACATCCACAAAATGGCCCGGCAGCATGATCCAGGACTCGGGGAACTTTCTCAATTGCCTCTTGTGCTCTTCCCGACTTCTTCGTCCACCGCATCGACAAGAATGCCGTGTAGGGGAGACAGAGAAGATCCTTCATCGAGCCTGCGTGGATCCTTACCAAGGACGTTGGGGAGGTGCTTGACTTGTGGCAGGGCCTAAGAGGCGCTCGATGGCTTGTACGTTGGCGGTGTCTGTATCAGTTGTTCAAATGTTTGACTGCTTGATACGGTCGACTGCTTGATAGGATGACTGCTTGATAGGATGACTGCTTGATACGGTTGGCTGCTTGATACGGCAGTTTGCTTGCTAGCACGCTTGACTGCTCCATCGAAGAAATTGATCCTGTGTCGACAGAGTGACGGACCAGAAGTCACCGTCAACCATTCAAGTAGTCGATCAATTAGTTACCTAACAAAACCACTACATAGTGGCTTCCTCTTTTTTGAGACCTCGTTCTACAAACAGACGCTACAGCTCCCACAAGCTGGATGAGGACGAAGTCTCCAGATGCGGTGCATGATAACACCAGGCTCTACAGAGAAGGGACTCGAGGAGAGAAGGAGGGTGTAAGCTTAGGGTATCGCTTCATGGCCTCGATCAGCTTCGCCCTTACGTATCCAATAGACTCTTCCCGATCTTCCCTGATCCGACAGCCTACACGCGACGCGCATGATTCCTCATCACTACGCTCACGATCAATGGTCTTCGAGCAGCACTTGACTTCTCCACGTGTTCAATGGCGACCGTGCCATCGAGATCGACCATTAGCGCCTCGTTACCATTCGGGCACCACGCTGTCGAGCCACCGGCGCTTCAGGCAGACAGGGCCTTCAATTCCTCTTTGTAAAGTGCACCGACCTTCGACATACCGCCAGACGTCACACGTACCAAGCACGACTCGATGGACTGATCGCGCCTAGCCCTCCGAGGGTTGCCTTCGCGACTCCAGGAAACCCCATCGACTCCAAGAAGCAGATGCCAGATGCACATCCTCAACCATGGTCGGTGGCCTGCAATCTTCAACATCGGTGGAATTTTTCCTGCGATCGATTGATTGACAGAACTCAATCGGGGTAAGAAACCTGGTCTTTTTATGGTGTGCCCAATACGCTGCAGACATGGTGCCATGTAGCAACTTCGGGCTCGCAAAGCGGGCCGATAAAACAACCTACGGCCATCTGATGTGCACGTAGGACTCGAGACTCTATCAAGTGAGAGTATGGTAGGTTTGTCGCAGGAAACAGGCGCAACGGATCTTGGTCGAGGTGGTCGTCTTCCCTTTGCGAGTCTAATGGCTGTGAGAGACGTGCAATAATAGAGACAGCTTCAGAGCTTCTCCATTCGCTTGATGTGTCATTTGCCGAGAAGGCAGAAGGTTGTTGGAGAAAGAATCGGTGGCATGGCGTGTCTCATGTCGAATTGTCATCATGGTCCGGCTGGGCAGTAACCAGGTCAGCCAGACACGCATTGTCAATCCTTGAAGCATGCTGCTTATATAACGTCCAACCATGTCTTGCACGAGTGTTTAGCGCATCAATAACGGAGGTAACGACGGGGCGACATGATGATGCGGCTCTCAAGACTCGTTGGGTGCAAGCCAAGAGGTCCATCTGCGGATGCCACCACGCAACACCGCGTGCAGCGAAATCAACCTCATGGCATAAGTGCCGGGCGCACACAATACGAACCAACGGGCCGCTTCCTGTCTCTTTCACGTGCTTGACGACGAGGAGTCTCTTGGCCATATGGCGCCAGTCATGCAGTGACGGTGCAATCAATACATGGTCGTCGGTCCCTGGCATACCGGGCTGCTAAGCTGACAGCATTTGTTCCTAACCGAGCTATGCACCGCCCAAATTGGGGCCAGGACTCAGGGCATCAATCTCTCCTGGTCAAGCGGGCCCAGAGATCGCCCCGGGATGGTCATCGCACGTTGCTGCTTTTGGTGTGCTGCCTAGGATCAGAGATGAGCTTGTGATAGGCTCCTTCGGTCAACGACCAGTGGAGGCCAAGATGGGCCCCCGGACCTCTGTGCCGTTCGCATCGGTTTCCTGTATCTCTGATGAGAGAGGGTCAAGAGCCTCGGAGAGGTCACCAATGCTTGGAACCTTGCCATTGGAGTGCGTTGCCAAGGCAGGGAAGTGATCGTGCTGCCGGCATGAACCAGTAATTCTGACCAGGCCATTGGTCCGTGGGAGCCGCTTGTGCGGGCTTGCTACCTCCTAAGTCAGTTGATGCATGCATGTCTTCCAGAGCATATGGCGCCCATGTTTAGGTTCGAGCCATTCACTCGGTAAGTTAACAGTGGACAAACGGCTTTTCGCGCATTACAGTACCTGGGCTCATCCTTTTGTGTTCGGGTCGCGCCGGAACTTGCGCGCAGTCACGGACTCACGGATTAAGATGAGACATGCCCAGGGCCTTGGCAACGATTGAGAAAGACAGCATACCAAAGGGCAACCTGGCTCGAGTTGCGCTCAATATGTGTCGGGATTGGACCACGTGGTGAAAAGGCTCGAATGGATGAAGCTACCCAATGCTCGATGTGCCCTGACAGACGAAGGTCCATGTAGCATCGCATCTCTAGTGGTGCGATGCTGCTGACCGCCTCGCGTGATCAAAAAGGCTGACAAGCCGTAGGAGCCTAGGACCCATCGAAAACGGTTGTTCCTGCCCCGTCTGGTCAACTAGCTCGAGCGATGTCTCACTGAAATGCACAGTATGTGCCAGAGAGACACCGCTTGCTAACGGCTCCCTGGTCTGTACGAACCATTGAAAATGTTGAACGAGAAGCGCTCTACCGATTGAACTTAATTTGTGCAGAAACAATACACGCGCAGATAGCAATCCTTGCTACAAGTGCTGTAGGTAATGAACCTTACTCCGTCGCTGTGCGTGCCCATGGTATCTGCTTCCTATCCTAAGGTTCTCATGGA
Organism: Teratosphaeria nubilosa; assembly: GCA_010093825.1. Taxonomy (NCBI): domain Eukaryota; kingdom Fungi; phylum Ascomycota; class Dothideomycetes; order Mycosphaerellales; family Teratosphaeriaceae; genus Teratosphaeria; species Teratosphaeria nubilosa. Next base: position 18,241 of record ML995953.1, read on the forward strand.
AGATATGTTGTGATGTTGACATCTGTCGATGAGCTTGCTCGGCAACAGCCCAAACGCCCAGCCCGCGCATTGAGGCTTTTACTTCTAGTGACTCCATGGTTGTAAAGACCGCAGCACACAAAACCCACCCATCCTCATTATTACCCTACTTCGCCTTGTGTCTCGTTACCCAGTAGTCACAACTTTTGGGCCCCTCATAGGCCTTGCCCCTCTGCGAAAGCTTCTGTGTTTGATACAATGACTTCTCCACTGATGTTCAAGGTGCGACGTGAATTTGCCAATCCTGCCCTCCTATTCTCATTGCGTATTCGCGTTGCGACCATATCTGCGCAATGCATCAAATTCACTGCCGTCTGTCTGCCGCTGCCATCGAATCAACCAGCGTACGTGGTGGCTGGCACTGGAACTCTCCTGCTGCCAATCAACCTCTCTGTCTGAACGTAAAGGCTGTCGAGGTATTGCATTGCTGGGGCGTCTTTCACAATCTTAGCGACTTGGAGGCCCGAACTGATCAATTGAAGAATGTTCCTGTCGTCCTTAAGTGGTCGAGACTGATGCTTTGCTGCATGCCTCATCTCTAAGCTGTTCTCGAGGATCGTGATGAGCTGCTTTATCTGTCCGTTGAAGAGTACACGCGCAGGGATCCGTCGCTTTGTTGCGAGTCTCTTCAAGAGATATACCCACTCGGACCATTCGCGGTCAGCCGGGACACGCACCGGTCGCTTGTCCGGCTCGATCGGAATGGGAAACTGATAACGAGCCACAAAATCAAATGCACACTGAGAAAGCCGGTCGTTAACCTTGGAGAGAATCTCATCTTGCTCTTGGGCGTACAATGTAATCGGTAGCTGTGGCAAGTCCTCCTCTTTTGGCTCGTACCCAGAGTCGTTGGGCTTGTCTAACAGCTGAGAGGGTCCGTCGAATTCGTCGCGATTCGAAGGCCGCCGTTGCGGGTACGCTTTGTTTTGTAGACTGCCAGAGCTTGAATTGGCTTCGTTGCCGTAGTAGCCGCCTAGTTGATTTAGCCTCGCATCGTCTGAAGACGTACGCCGAAGGAGCGGACCTGGCCATGAGTTCTGCCAACCCATGCCTATATAGCCTGACCTCCCCGGTACCTCGCCCGATGGCGACATTGGATTGTCCGAGTAGGGTGTTGCTAGAGGGGAGATTGGCCACTGAGTCACCGGCGGTGCGTCGTGGTAGTCAAGGTTCTGTCGATTCGACCACGGGTCTTGAGACCATCTCGTTGCTTGTGGGGACGGGAAGGGAGCGTAACCAGCTCTGGCTCGGTCGGCGGCATTTAGGCCCGGGGGCGGAAGGCTTGAGAAGGACTGAGCTGATGCCATGCCTATCCCCGAGAACGTTTTCGCATACCTCAAACTACCAGGCGTCTGGTGCGAGGCACTCCACGGGTCCCGCTCGCCCGTTCTCTGGAGCCTTTGCCTGTGACAAGACGTCAATAATGGCTCCGCTTCAATTCCTTCTGTTCGACCTTCAACATACTGTCTTGCGATAGGTTCCTCGAAGCGACCGGGAAGCGCGACTGCTCGCCTCGACTCGTTCGGCGCATAGACTGATTTCGTAGGGTCGAGCGTCGGACCAGTGGTCATGATGAAGTGGCTTTGAGAGGTGCAGAGCTAGTCGTCCTGCAAGTCAATAGCACGCAGTAACAAGGGTTGCAGATCCAACGTTGTACATAGATAGATAAACGCAGACGAATGGTTAGAAAAGAAGGACGATCTTACGAGAGGCCCAAGTCTGCGCACAAGCCTGCAGCCATCACGACCAGGCTTGCTTTCTGCTCAAGAAGGACACGCGGAGGTTTGAGCGTAGAGAAATGCAAGGCTTTGATGGGTCCCTGGGATGTTCGATGCCCGGATTGACGCGGCGACTAGATAGCAGCCCGATAGCAGCTTGGGTGGGTTGTTCGGCCCAGGTAGGCCCTGGTACCTCGTGGGCAGAAAGGAGGGTGCTGGAGGCACTACGGAATTGTCCAGAGAGACAGCCAAGAGCGCAGACAAGGGCGTCGTCGATTTCTGGGGCTAGCAGCATTCGGTAACGGCATCGCAGACCAGGGTAGTGTCGGACCCTTGCAACAGCAGTTTCACATCAACACGGAGAGACTCGGCCTTACAGTGCCATAATGGGAATTCTCAGGGTTTGTCGCAGGCCAGAGCGACCCATCAGCAAGTTTCCAGAGATGCAAATAACATATTAAAGCGTCCAGCGCTCCCGTGCAGCGCTCCACCGCTGAGAATAGGCCGCTGGCTCTGGTGTTGCTGACTCCTTTCCGTCCTTCCCTTCGACAGGATGCTAGTGGGAGGAGTGTTGTGTGCCAGGGAGATGCTGGCTCCGATCTCAAGCACCCACAATCAGCTTTAACGAGACCTCGAGATCTTGCAGAGTCTGATGTAAGCCTTGGCTTGCACGATGGTAACAGACCAGACAGCAGCTCATGCCTGAGTGACTAGCTCCGTTCTAGAAATTTCGTGAGGCGCCAGGCGTTCCTTCTTGTTGTCCCCCGACAGTTGAAGAAGGGATCAGCGGTTGCACATGGTGGTTTGCAAGGTTGGGCATCCAGCCTGCGACATGTGATGCGCTCGATACAGCGATGCGGGCCGGGTAATGGGCGCAAGCGCTCTATGTTGGAACTGAACCTGTGGCTGCAGCAGTGGGGGTGGAACAATAATACACCTAGATACACCTAGGTAGTTGCTCGATTTGCGTCAAAAAGAAGTCAAGGCTTTGTTTCTTGTGATGACAGCAGGCATGGCGCAGCGCGACTGCCACGTGCCTCTCCGGGTTCCAAGCGTCGATTTTAATAATCCCCCCCACGAATTTTGCTTCATCTCACCCTCCCGGCAAATTTCGGCGTTCACCTCAAGGCAAATGATGCAACTTGGACAGGGCCGACGGACACGCGACATTGACACCTGGCGCAAGCGAATCTACATGACTTATTTCGACACTGCGACACTGCGCGATCGGAAACGAGCACGAGCCAGCTGCGAGCTGCCAGATCCACCTGATAACCTGGAAACCTCTACAGGACCGCCTCGAAGTGCCATTTCTCGCGACCATTATTTGTCGGCGTCGCAAGCATGCAGACTTCTCGCGATAGCCGCGAGCACCAATGAGAGAATCCCTCGCTCTGCTCTGCAAATATAGGATTTCTTACTGGCCAATGGGTCACAATATCGCCTGTAGGACAGCCTCCCACACTACACTACTTGGCGCTTGTGGCCTCGCATTGTTGCGGGTGCGCTTTTGTGCAGAACGGCCTATAGGACCCCGGTTTTGATTGATTGGGTGCAAAGCACTGGCTTGGCTGATGACTGCCCAGGCAGTAGAACGTCTCGAACTTGCGACGATACGGCAATCTTAAAGCGTCACTTGCCGACAGCAGCCGAATCTCCAAGAGAAACGGAAACAGCTGCACCAGCGCATCAGCCCTCATATGACGATTATGTCTCATCTCGCAAACGCTTGCGGCGATCCGCCATCTCTCATCGAGCTTGATCAATCTGCTGCTGGGCCTTGCGCGATCATGCCACTCATCGGATCGTGCCCTTGACCGCTCACACCTTCGACGTGGCCGCACACAAGACACAGCCAATCCTTGGCGCCAAGCTGTATCCCACTGCAACAAGCACAATCTGCCAGGGTCAAGGGCTGTTGATTGAACATCTTCTAAGCCCATTAATCATCATGAGCTTGTTTCACCCCAGAAGGAGCAAGGTACAGTAAGTAGTTATGTACGCTACGCCGGCGGCCGGCCTGTTCTTAGAGAACGGATAGGTTACCGTGACTGAATCGGACCGACAAGTTGTCTAGCGCTCATGATTCGAGGAGGCATGCATGATTCAAAACGACCAAAGAATTGTGCTCGACTGCTGCTCCGATGGAGAGTCCACGCGCCTCGCTCCACAGATACGATTCCGGACCATGGCATGCTAAGTGCGACATACCGGTGGAAGACCACGACATCATGTACATGCTTCGAACACCTCGGAAAGTGCCCATAGAACGCGGACCAAAACGTCTCTTTCATCCGTCATTGGTGCGCATAGCTCTACTCTGTCGCGTGCGGGTCGATAGTAAGGATTGTTTCGCCCAGGGCCGAAGCTGCATTGAAGGACGTCGCGCTATTGCGAAGGCATTCTTAACCGATCAGCGAGAGCATTAGGCGTCAACGGTGATCCAGAGCCCTTTGGCGGCCACTGCGCAGCGTATGAACCACGTCGAGGAGTTTCGTACTCGACGACACCACGCGCACGGCCTTCGCCATCGCGATATGATCTTCTCCGGCCGCCTTCTCGACGCAACATGCCATGTCGCTTTCGCTTTCGATCCAAGCTACTGATAGAGAGTAGGCGAGGCTAGTGGTGCAGCAGCATTCGCCTGCTCAATAAGCAAGCTGTTCGGCGGAAGAGCATATCATAAACACGCATAATACAAGCGCTAATAAGATTACGTTCCTCCCGATACCGGGATACCGGATGTACAGCCAAACAATATTAGCTATAGGACTGACTTCAGACACTGAACGACTAGATTCATGATCCGAGCCACCTTAAGCAAGGCAAATAGTATCACAAGGACCACATCTAGCAGCAGCGAGAAGGCACAGAGCGTCGACATCCAGCTGCGGTCAACACGCAGCCGCACAGCCGTAAGCACGTCTGCAGTTGAAGCGCAAAGATAGCTTACCCAAATAGTCGATCTTTGCCCTGTTGCGGTTGTTTGATAGCATGCATTGAATTTCGGCACAATTCCGCAAATGTGGCTGCGCCGCCGCCCTGCGCGCCCTGTTGTGCTTGATCTCAACCCTCACTGTGGTGCTCATGATGTTGCACCATCCAACTGCGGTTTCGACGTAGTAAAAGATTCAGGATATACCGCACGAGACCAGCGATGTGCCGGCGGAGTAAAGCGTTGCTTGGACTGGCCAAATCGCGATACGAGAGGCGCCAGCTGCTGGGCCAGGGCAATTCTTTCGAGACGTTAGATATCAGGAGTCCAGTGTTTATGTCTGAGATGGGCGAGCCACGCTATCGCGAGTCACGTCGGCCGTGGGTCACTGACCTGCTTGAGGACAGCCCGGACGGGGCGCTGTTGTCCACATCTTTGGCAAACCGCATGCTCCCATATCTGCCTTGCCTCACAGTCTGTCCTCCTCAGCCTTCATCTTCTCTGCCCTCTGTATAGCAAGCCTGTTTCTCTCATCCCTCAAACTGTTGAATATCCAAAACCAAGTGGCGATCTCCACAAACCCGAAAGCGAACACCAAGCTATTCTGCAAGGGCTCGCCAATGCCAGGCTTCCCCATCACCCTCCTCCCTAACCCAAAAAGTCCGTCTTCCTTGAACAAATACGCGTACCCAGTCATGACAAACAGGAATGTCAATCGCACGGGCACGTTGGCGAGCCAGTACTGCAACGCAACCTCTTCGTTCATGTTTGCGGCTGTGAGGTCTGATAAGCCCAGAAGTGTGAGGACGACGGCAAGGAAGGCGGATGTCTGAGAAGGCTTGTCCATAGAGGTCACGTGGGGCTGTGAATTGTCGTCAGTATTGTTGCGTAGGGTAGGCGAAAGCAGAGGCAGTCCGCCCATACCAATCGCATACTTTCTCCCAGGATGAATACAACGTTCTGGTCGGCAATCATTCTGGGAGCCGTTAGGAAGAAGTATGCCGCCGTGATGTGGAAGAGCGATATAGCTCGTATGATTGTGAAGGGCGATATGAGAGCCATCTTTATCCACGTCCCCCGATCAAAGCGTCGACGTTGTGTTTGATGCAACCTGAAAGAAGCCGCACGCGAGCAATGCCAGGTTTGGAAGGAACGCACGGACCGTTACGCGCTATCAGAGCTCTCCCCGGGCTGGTCACCGAGATAGGCAGATAGTGGACCCGCAACAGCAACACGACAGTTAGTTATCATGGTGTTCATCTCCTTCTCATGCACCCTGCATTGTTGTTGCGCTCGATTTGCTTGCATGAGCTCGGCCGGAAACGCAGAAGTAGCCCCGACAGCAATCAACTTTGAGCGCAACACTGGAGGACCCGTCATCCTCTTGTGATGCGGCATGATGGAGAAGCAGTCGCATGCACCACCTCAGTCAACACAGCGTAATCCAGCCGGCTCTCGATGGAATACTCGTAGCATCCTCAAGTGGACTCTTTCGTTCATCTTGGTACAATGGCTGGTGCTGGACGTTGCCTTTGCAGGCTTGCTGTCGCCAGCATTTCCGCTCTCAGGTTTCTACCGCCGCCAGAAAAGTGGTGTGGCCAAGATCTTGTCGAATCATCCACTCCTAGACGGTCATGTTGACCTGCTCATCCTCATCCGGGAGACCTATGGGAACAAAATCTATGGCAGCAACTTCAGTGAGCCTTTCGAAAACGGAGGCATGGTAGGTCATGTCGATGCACCACGGATCGAGCAAGGTCTAATCGGCGGCGCGTTCTGGAGTGCCTGGGTACGTCTTGATGTCAGTCGGGTATATTGTCTGATTCACTAAATGGCCACCATCAGGTTCCCTGTCCTGCCGATGGGTTCAATTTCTCCGATGCCATCTACGCACCCTTCGTCAAAGCGACCTTAGAACAGATCGACCTGTACAATCGTATCGCGGAGAAGTATCCCAAATACTTTACCCTCGCCAGGACCGCCAAAGAAGCGGAAACCAATTTCCATCGGAAGAGCAAGCTCATCTCGCCTCTCGCAATCGAAGGCTTACATCAGATCGGGAATTCTCTTGCTACTCTCCGTCTATACCACGCGCTCGGCATACGCTACGCCACACTAACTTGGAACTGCCACAACAAGTACGCAGATGCTGCTGTCGTCTCCGTAGACGGTGAGAGTATGGCTAGTAAACCATATCACGGTGGCATCTCGAAAGCAGGTCAGGATCTCATCCTCGAAATGAATAGACTAGGCATGATAGTTGATCTCTCCCACGTGTCTGTCGATACTATGCGAGATGTCCTTGGCGGATCAGCCTCGACCAAGAACTGGAATGGGTCCATCGCTCCGCCAATCTTCTCGCACTCAAGCGCAAAAGCCCTGTGCCCTCATCCTCGAAACGTCCCAGACGACATACTGCAGCTTGTGAAGAAGAGGGACTCAGTAGTTATGGTCAACTTCGCTCCAGAGTTCATAAGCTGCAAGTCCTCAAACTCCGCCACCGGCCTCCCAGACTTCGTGGACGAAACGAACACCATCGAGCACGTCGTGGATCACATCACACACATCGGTGACCTCATCGGCTACGATCACGTAGGTCTCGGCTCTGACTTCGATGGCATCCCGAACGCCCCACGTGGTCTGGACGACTTCTCAAAGTATCCAGATCTCATCCAGCTCCTCCTCGATCGTGGAGTAAACGAGAAAGACGTTGTTAAGGTAGCCGGAGGTAACGTGCTGAGGGTCTGGCATGAGGTTGATCAGGTGGCGGCAAGGTTGCAGAAGGAGATAAATCCTGTAGAGGATGACTTGGGAAAGGGTGGCATGGGCGGCATGGAGGTCACGGCGCAAGATGTGTTGGGATGAAAGTCATGTTCACGTGAGTATGTGCCAAGATAATGAATCTAATCTACATGTGCCACAGTCGAATGCCAAGATATCGTAACCATACCACCGCCAACTACCTCGTAGACCTCATCCAAGCTCATGAGCCGCCGCCGCTTCGTATCCGCCGTATTCGAGAACGCCCCCCTTCAAGCACATCCCTCATCCACGACCCCGGCAAGCTCGCCCACCAACCTCTTCTCCTCCCTTTTCAACCTCTCATTCTCATTCAACGCTGCCCTCAACTCAACTCTCATGCTATCCAACGCCTTATCCCTACTCTGCAGCGCCATGTTCAGACCATGAACACCCCTCTGGTGCCCATCGGCCTTCATCTTCCACTCTGCCGCCTTCTGCTTATGGAACGCAACATCCTGGAAAGCGCGCTTGGTCTGCTCCTTCCACTCCGCCACCTCAGCAACCTTATCAGTGAGCTTCTCCTTCAGGTCCTCCTTCTCGGCTCTCGCCTGCTCGACCAAGTCCGTCGCGATCGCGAGCGAGCTCTTCTGGGTGCGCGTATCCTCCAGTGCCCTGGCTGCCAGATCTTCTTGCATAGCGATTTTGACCCTCAGGTACTCAATCTTGTTGTTGCTTTCTGCAAGTGTAGCATTCAGCTCCTTGACAGCATCAGCGGTCTCAGGTTTATATTTTTTGATCTCCGCTTGCTGCTCAGCCTTCAACGCCTTGATGTCTTCCGCAAACTTCTTCTTTGCCTGCTTCTCAGAGTCGATGGCATTCTCCTTGTCAGCACGGGCATCCCCGACAAGTTTGTTGAACTTGGCTTTCCATTCGGTCTTCTTAGTCTCGAAAGCCTCTTTCGTGGCTTCCTGTTGCTCCTGATGCTTTTGCTTGAGCTCGTCAAACTTGTTTGACCATGCGGACTCTTTCTTCTCCATGTACTGCCTGTGTTCCTTCTTTAGCTTGGTGGTTTTGGCTGCGTTATCACCATTGGCCTTCCTCATCTTGTTGACCCATCGCTCGTTGCACTTCTTTTCGACGTCTTTCACCAGCTCCTTGAAGCCCGCTCTAGCAGTATCGGGCTTGTTCTTTGACGTCGTGGACGTCTCCTGCTGCTGATTCTGCAGAAGTATGTTCTCCGCCCTCATCTCAGAGGTTTCCGCTTGCGAATTCTTCAGCTCAAGCTCTATTTCTACGAGTCTTGTATTGGTAGCCTCGAACTTGTGTTTAAAGCTGCGTCCCAAATCCTGCAGATACTTGACCTTTTCTTGGGCCGTCTTGAGGTCTGCGTTGACTTCTTTGAGCTTTCCACCTTGGTCCGCAAGCTGTTGCTTCAGCCTGTCAACCTCAAGCTCCGTCGAAACAGACATCGCAGTCCCGGCGTCGCCACCCTCATCCTGGCCTCCGAGCTCAGCAGTCCGACCACAAGATCCCGCCTGGACGGAACCCACACCCAGATCCACGACCGAAGCATCATCATTCTCCCTGGCATCGACGAGAGTGCGGTTTCCAGACTTCTCTCCAGCTAGCCCCTGAAACTCGCCATTCGCAGAGGAGGCAGACTTCTTTCCCATCTTCGCCGGGCGCTCATCATCATGAGCTGGAGAAGAAGCACGACGCTTCGATGACATCTTGGATGAAGCTCCGGCGTTGGCGTCTTGGGTGCGCAGCGGCAATCCGCTTGTTTGCATCTGTTGAGTAAGGGGCATGTTGATCGAGTTGAGATGTAACATGGTATAAAAATGCTTGGTGTCGTCGATATCGTAGTGATGGCCAGTGCCGCCCAGGACGAAGGAGTAACACATCCTCGCTGCTCTCCGTCGAGGTCGGACAAGAGTCTAGCCACTGAGGGAGCAGACCAAAATCTGATACGTGGTCGGTCTTGATAAGGTGGTTCGATATGTGCTGATCACAAGGGCAGTGTGTGCTGATCCCGATGTTCAGCTGCTGTTGGTAGACTCGAGGTTGTCGTTTGAGTGCTAGGTTGTCGATCGAGCACCGAGATGCGCCATGAATACCTCAAGGAGCGACGTCAGTAGAATCGTAGACGATGTTGGGATGTGAAGGAGGATTGAGCCGGGAGGTTCGGTCTCTGAAGTGTTATCATTTCACTCCAGAGAGGCATGTGATCGAACATTGGTACATGAGAAGCTATAACTACATGTGCCTGCTACATAGACGCTGTCGTATAGTCATGCTCATCACTTGAATCGCTCTTGCTGTGTCATATGCCTTCACTCGGTGTGTTCAGTATGCAGCAGCATGTGGCCTTCACCCAAGCGTGACTTTCAGGAATCGCACATGCCTTCCCAAGAATAGCCTACTGGACCAGCTGACGGCGCTCAGCAGGAGATTGTAGCTGTGAAAGGTCTGCGAAGCTCTCAAACAGCCTTGCAAGTCTTCACAAGCTACTCTTTTGTTGCAAGCGATTCTCGGCCGCGGCCAACTTCTCCTCGGTAGCCACAGCGGTCGCCTTAGCTCCCTCCAAAGCCTGAAGCAGACCCTCGTTGCCTGCTGTAAGAACCTGCGGGTTGACGTCAGCTCCGATCCAAACTTTGCGCAGAGAGCTCTGATACCTTCATCAAAGCCTCGCTCTGATGAGCGCGAGCTTTCAAATCGTCGACAGCGGCTTCAGCGGCCTCCGCACGATTATTCGCAGCCTCGACAGAGATATTGACGAGATGTTGCACAAGTTGATGCTGGGTCGGCGTGAGAGCTGCTGGGTTGTTCTCACGCCTGAGCTCGAGGCTGTGGGCGTGGGGCACTTCACGAAGGATCTTTTGGGCAATCTCCTTCTCAGTAGCCTCACGTGCACCTCTAACTTCGCTGGAGATGCGCCGAGCAACATCCCCGGCTTTCTTCTTCTCGTTGTTCAACAGATCCCCGCAATACAGTTAGCGTACTCTGTCTCAACGGATGGCAAATAATAAGATCTTACTTGAATTTCTTGACGTCTGCCTGAAGTCTCTGCAGCTCCTCGCTGACCTACACTTGGGTGTCAGAGTCATTATATTCATATACGTGGATTTCGACATGACACGGGACGATGCGGAAAGCGATATCATACCTCTGCCTTAGCCTCTGCCGTAGCCTCTTTCTTGAGGGACTCGCGTTGCCCGCGAACCTCATTCTTGATGCGGCGGGCAACGTGCGCCTCTTGAATAGGCGTGAGCTTTGTCAGATCACTGGCGCCTTTTGTAGCTGCAACGCGAGCATGGACATCATCGAGCTTACGCTGCAGACCATCAGGATTAGCATCGGCCAGGCGGACTCCCTTGGCGAGCAACTGCTGCTTGAGCTCGATGATCTCGGCGTCACGCTTGAGTAGACCGCGCTTGAGGCAGTCGTTCTCTTGGGTTAAGCCAGCAACTCGCTTACGCCCTGAGACGACTTCACCAGCTCCCTGGTTTGGTGCTTTCTTTGGCAATACCGGAAGATCTCCGGTCTTGGCAGACTCGTGGCGCCGAACTTCAGCTGTGCGCCGTGCCACCTCGTTCTCCAGATGGCGGATGTATTGATTGTCGCGGGCCTTGCCACCCTCCATATGCTCGATGTAGGCGTTGCGGCCGGCGACTTCACCTTGAAGCGCTTGGACGAGATTGAGGTAGGTTTGAGCTTGCGTCTCCATGGCGATGCGCGCTGCCTCGTTAGGGGGTGAAATGGCGAGCTCGAAGATCTGTGACTGCGGTCAGTGCACGCCTTATTAGATGCCCAGCACGCGTATGCATTCTTGTTCATCAACATACCAGGTCACATACTCTCTCGACCGTGGCCTTGGCCTCCTCGAGCTCAGCTTGGGTTTGGCTCAATTTCGCCGCGAGATCACGAGTAGCGTTAGGATTCAAATCGCGAACGAGCGCAATGGCGTTCTCCTGTTCCGCAACGCTGCTCTCAAGCTCAGCGATGCGGCGCTGCTGGTGCTTAATCTGCTTCTCTTGCTCAAAAAGCCGCTCGCTCCTCAAATCGAGGTCATGCGCGAGGTGGCCCTGGACACTGGTACGCAGACGCTTGACCTCTTCGGCGGTGCCGACTTCGCCAAACTTTCGTTTGTGCTCGAGGCCAGGCGTGGCCGACGCGTTGTTTGTATCTGCCATTCTGCCGGAACTTCTGTTAGCGGTAGTACTTGGAACGCTGAACGTGTGATGCAAAAGTCCCGGCAGCAGTGGATACGACGGCGACGTGGAGGTTTTGGGTAGTTGCGAGGGCAGGTGTAATGCAAGTGCGGTGTTGTTCAAGTTGTGGCGATATTGACGAGCAGCTGCGCTAGACCGCGTCCTTTTTGCGCTAGTCGGACGAGGAAGGCACGAACAAGTTCTGTTTACGTCAGTCTTTCGCTCCTGTTCTTGCCTATTCGAGTCATATTTGCTTGTCTTGTGCATTCGGGTGTCCACAGACAAGCCTGTACCGTAATCGCTTGACTTCATACCCAACTAAGACTGTGTCGACGTCCCTTCAAGTTGATGCGAAGTCTTCGAAGACCAAACACACAATTGTTCTCCTAGCCTTTGGTCCCTCCGACTCGACACTTGTTACTTAGAAAGAGTCAGCATGCCATCTCATCCCTCGATCTCGTCACTCTTTCAGCCTTGAACCCCATGCCACTCAGACCTGTACCTCAGGCATATCCAGCAAGCCACTCGATCCCGCGATCTCATTTGCTTTCCCAGACTTTGGCATCCTCCGACTCAACCCTGCAATCAGTGCCTGAGACATATTCAGCGAGCCCTACGTGTCTTCCTGTGCACCAGGGCGTCTACAGAGATTTTCGTGAAGCTCCGAGAGATACGCCATTGCTCTTCCAATCGGTACCATGTGCGTAGTCGCATCGACAACCATCAAGCATTAGTAAAGCCTATCAATATCTCTCCGATATTCGACTGTCCAGCAGCACAATTCCAGCGTCCTTTAAGCCGCGTCGAGCCCGTCAAGCACTGTCAAGTGACTGCCCGTCAAAACCTGTCAGCTACCATAACCGCCCGTTCACACCGGTCAATGAAAGGACTGCCCATCAACGAAAGTCAGCTGCCATCAGCACCTGCCAGCATTTATCAACGGGTTGGCCGCCATCAATATGGGGTGACTGCCCTCAATCGAGCCAAGCCCATCAACAGCAATCAACTGCTTCATACGTCAACTGTTAACCGCCCCTCTGGTATTTTAGTGCTGTCTTTCAGAAATTCGAACGGCAAGAGCAAAGCGCCGCACATGAACCAGATCTTACGTGGTGCAGTCTACAGCTTCGCCTTCCCTGCCTTCTTCGCCTCATCTTCCTGATACTTAAGCTTCAACATCCTTCTCAAGATCTTGCCACTGACACTCTTTGGGATCTCGTCCGCGAACTTCACTCCACCCCTGAGCCGTTTATGATTCGCCACCTTCGTTGCGATCCAGTCTACAATCTCTTTCTCCGTCGCAGGGCTTGCTTCGACACCCTTAGCCGGCACGACATACGCAACAGGGACCTCGGTAGCTAGTTCTTCTTTGAACACTCCCAGCACGGCGGCGTCCGCAATCTTGGGGTACCCTACTAGGTAACCTTCGAGTTCGGCGGGAGGGACTTGAAATCCCTTGTATTTCACTAACTCCTTGATTCGATCTTGGTCGCACTGTTAGACTCATGTGTGTGTCTCACTTGGGAAGTTGGAGGGGGGCGGGACGCCCGTACTTACCAGTGATGTAGAAGTTGCCGTCTTTGTCTTGGTAGCCTACGTCGCCGGTTTTGAAGTATCCGTCGTCTGTCAAGGCATTCTTGGTGCCCTCTGCATTGTTGAGGTAACCCATGAAGATGTTCGGGCCCTTGATCCAAAGCTCACCTGTTTCGCCTTTCGGAAGCTCTTTCTCCTCCGGCGACATGTACTTTGCGGTCATATTTGGAAGCAGGGTGCCGACAGCGCCGACAGTGCTGTGCCAGAAATCCCAAGGCTGCGTATGAGTGGTTGGACTCGTCTCCGAAAGGCCGTACCCTTGCTTGACGGGAACTTTGATGCGCTTGTACATTGCGTCGACCAGATCTTTCGTCAAGGGTGCCGCGCCTGAATTCATCATTCTTAAGCTGCTGAGATCGTACTTCTCCACGACTGGATGTTTGCTCAGGAGTAGGACGACAGGCGGTACAACGTAAGAGAATGTGATCTTGTGCTCTTGAACGATCTGACACCACTTTTCAATATCAAACTTGGGCATAATGACTGTTGTGAGGCCCCGGTAGAAGCTCTGGTGTAGCACAACGGTGAGACCGTAGATGTGGAAGAAAGGGAGGAAGGCCAGGATTTTGTCACCGTCTGGGAAGTATTGTCGTGGCTTGGGCGAAAGCTCGCCCTCACCAGCGCTGATCTGGAGTGTGTTGGCAACAATGTTCCTGTGGGAAAGCATGACGCCTTTGGGCAACCCTGTAGTCCCCGAAGAATATACCAAGAAAGCCAGATCTTTTGCAGGATCCACCTTCACCCTTCTGTACCTCTGTGTGCCTGAAATGTTCCTCAACGTCGTGTAGTGCTTGAACTTCCCGCTCCTGTCCTTATCATCACCCAGCAAACATACTCGGTCCTCCGTAATCCCAACCTTCCTGCAGGCTTCAACCGCTGTCTTCAAGCAGGCTACTTGCGTACAGAGAGCTTTGGCACCGCTGTCCTTTAGCTGGAAGGCGAGCTCGTCCGCGCTGTAGCCCGGATTCGCGGGCGACACAATGCCTCCCGCAAATTGGCAGCCCCATGTCACGATTGGGGTGTCAATCGAGTTGGGCGAGTACATGCCTAGCACATCGCCCTTCTGCCAATTCCATAGCGCCCGTAGACCTTTCCCAAAGTCTGAAGCTCCCTGCTTGACCTGGGCAAAGGTGTGGCTGCGAGCTGTGTCGGGATCAATGAAGATCTTCTTGTCATCTGGGAATGGGCGGTTCTTGGACTCGAACAGAAAGTCCCACAGTCCGACGTTTGGGATGTCGATCGGCGGGTAGAGAGAATCGGTAGGCATTTTGAGATTGGGTGTGGTTTTCAAGGTCGATCAGAAGGCGAGAGGATAAAAGCAATGTATTCAATCATTTTCCGTGAGTGCATGGCGGATAACTGCTCCGCCATTACCTCGCCTAATATGCCGTGATACCGAGGTTTGCGATGTCATTGCCACGCGAGTCATGAAATGCGGGGCCTGTGGAGCACTTCGTGCGGCTCTGCTTTGCCTGCTCGTTGCGTAATCACCCATCAATATTCCATGAATGACATCGCAGGCGATATGGCGATGAGGAGGGTTTTTAACATCGGCGGTCCATTTCTACGACGAAGCGCTTGGACATCACAGGCACCATTCCGATGCTATCAGCGACGACATGCGCAGGTTCATGATGTGCGATTCGTGGCGACACGAGCCAGTGACGTGCAGGCTAGGTATCGGGAGAAGCTCGAGCAGAAGGCGCGGGAAAAGGGCTTGAAGAGCGTGGACGAGCTGAAGGAGGCGCACAAGGATAAAATTGAGGAGTACAGAAGAAGCGCAATCGTGCCTGGTGCAAATGCTCCGTTGAGCGCCCAGCCTGCACCAACGCCCGACAAGGTGGACAGCAGTATTCCATACCAAGCGCCGCCTCCGCCACAACCCCAGTCCCCCGCGCAACAGCAAGCGAAACAGTATACAAAGACGATAAAAGATGGTATCAAGACTCTCGACAGCTTCATTGATGTTGAGAAGACGGCACAGCTCCCGCACAAGGAAATCGAAGCGCTATGGCGGTTGCGACATGTGCGCGATCCACAGTCATTATGCGCCGTGATGCAGACAGACACATTCAACCGCATCGCAAAGACTGCGAAGAAATATCCTCAGTTCATTCTGCCCCTCCCAAGAGAAAAACATGGAGCAGAGATCCATTTCCTGCAATGGACGTTTCCTTCGCCCACCACTGCGACCGCGCTGTTCACACACCTAGCGGAGTTCAAGCTGAGAGGCGAGTTCGCGCAGCCGCATACCACTGTCACGCATCATTTAGACCTTACGAATCACAGAGATGGAGGACTGGTGCTGATGGAAGGGAGGGTGATGGAGGGCAAGGGCATCACCGTCGAAGAGGGCAAATGGCTGCTCATGTGCTTGCAGAAGTTCTACGGGTTCGAAGCGCATAGTGAGGGTGCCAAAGTGAATGCCGGAAGGAGACAGAAATTGATGGAGCAGTTCACTGGTGGTGATGAAGCGTTCAGGGTGGAGGAGCTGCTTGAGGAGGCAGAGAAGGTGCCGTAAAGAGCTGTACAGTGGCATTGTACAGTGGCATTGTACAGTGGCATTGTAGAGTTGTAAGATGTGTACATTAGGGAGGCCAAAGAAGGGGTCATACCAGGCATCTCTGAACACGTTCGACACCATACGGCACCCTAACCAGCTCGGCATTCGGGTCATCCCGAAATCCGCCTGTCCACGGCTTTTCAACCTCCACAATCGAGCTGCCCAGCCACAGATTCCAAGCATTTTGATCCACGACGATGCCATGGTCACACCACTCCCACTCCGGCCAATTCTGCGGCCACGCCGTCTCGTCCCTCGAGGAAGTCGTCCAAACCGCCATCTCAAAAGGGATGACAACCTTCTGCCTGACGGAACATATCCCACGCCACCGCTGTGATTTCTACCCTGAAGAAGAAAAAGACTACACTGAGGAAACCCTATGGAAACTCTACCACGACTTCTACCACGAGGCTCGGCGATTGCAAAACGCATATGCGGACCAGATCCAGCTCTTCGTTGGTTTCGAAGGCGAATGGATCCGTGACGGTAGCCTAGGCATTATTCAGACTTTGCTGCAAAAATATCAGGTTGATCTGTTCCTCGGGAGTGTGCATCACACCCATACATGGCCTATTGATTACGATACTGCGCTGTACCACAAAGCGAGGGAGGTTGCGGGTGGCACTGATCAGAGGGTTTTCGAGGATTATTTTGACGAGCAGTACGCTATGTTGCGAGCGCTGAAGCCGCCTGTTGTAGCGCATTTCGATCTGATACGGTTGAAGAGCGATGATCCGGACGAAAGTCTCAAGACCTTTCCCAAGGTCTGGGAGAAGATCGAGCGAAACTTGGAATTCGTTGCGGAGTACGGTGGTGTTCTGGAGTTCAACTCCAGCGCTTTGAGGAAGGGCATGAAGGAACCGTATCCGCAGGTGGAGATATGTCAGGTCAGTCTGCCAACGTGCACTCCCACTCCATCAGCAGAACTCGTCTAATACCTATACAGGTATTTCGTAGCCTGGAAGGCCGCTTCACGCTCTCTGACGACAGTCACGGCGTCCAACAGGTTGGTCTCAACTATGAGCGCGTTCTGGAATGCATCGAGCGGGCAGATATTACTGAGCTCGTGCACCTAGTGCCAGCTTCGGATACTGCTCAGAGCTTCGACACGCGCCTTCCGAGTGTTGCTTGGGCTGCAGTCTCTCTGTCAGAAATGAAGGGGCACGCCTTTTGGGCGCGATAAGTTGGTCAAGACGTGGCGGCAGATGGACGGCTAGAGGAGCGATAGAAATATGCACGGCATCGACTAGCGATGCATTCTACTTCGCCGGTCTTTTGCAAATCTCATGGGAGCCGCAGGTACTTCATGAAGACGCACGGAACCGCTTGCCTTTCTTGCTACGTATCGAAGATCGGCAAGTACAGCCAGATCGCTATGCATGATGCGCATGACCGAGTTCCCGTCGCGCGCATGCAAAATTTAGCCGTCTTTGAGTTCAGCATGTTGGGTTCGGCCTCCTCAATAGTCCATGCAGCGGGCTTTCCCCACGATGCCGCATCTCCAAGTCGCCATGCAGAAGAGAAATTTTGGGATGGCGAGATGGAGCGGAGCCTGGCATTACTTGTTTTTCCATTGGCGACGTCTCATACATGTATACTTTATGCGCAATTCTGTGGTGGCCAGGATTGTATTGTGCCCCGTTGTGGGGGTTTGCTTGCTACAACCGATCGACAATCGTGGTATTTGCTTGCACTTTGAGTTCCTGCACGTCGAACGATCGGTTTGTTTAGTGACAATTCCAGTTTTCTCCACCTTCGAAATGTCCGCGAGCAACGCAATCACCTCTATCGATGTTCCGGTCGCCAGATCGCAAATTGGATTGGCGCTGCCCATCAGTACGGCTGCGCGGCATAGCAAACCGGCCAGTCGGTAGTTTGACGTTGACCCTGCATGATAGTAGCATTATCTGCATTCGTCCTGAGCCTGAGACCATCATGCATATGACGTGTCATAACTCCTAGTACACATGCAACAACATAACACCGGCCATGTACCGCTTGCCATGCATATGCTGACCGCACACAGAGCTTCAAGTACCACTAGAGCCGAGATCTGGTAGTAGATCGACCTTCGATTGTGGGCCAGCTCGCTGTTCACGAAGGATTAGGATCCTACTAAGTATATAGTATGCCGATGACGTGCGACCTAAGGTATGTCAATCAGTGGATGGGCTGCTGAATCAGGCACCAACGTCCGACCCTGATAGTAACGTCCTTTTGACGCGATGCAAAATACGTGAGTCCCTTGACTATCAGTTCGTCCTAAAAAAATAAGGTCCCTCTTCCGCTGTTTCCTCTTGAGAAGAATAGCGTGTCAGCGATCGTATCGGGGTTAGTCCCATGACTCGACGAGGAACCGGATGTTATGGCTTGGTGGCATTTAGATTTGTATGCATAGCGCCTCATTTTGAACGGCCCTCACGTGTGGCCATAATGATCATCGTTCGTAATCGACTCATCCACATCGATCTCGTCATCAGTAACAATGGCGTCTTATATCCTGCAACATTCTTCGTACTCCGGTCCCATTTCGGGTATGCTTCACGCACTCTGCTGCAAGGCCGATCTGTGCACGTTGCAGTCGACGATCATTGAAGGCAGGTACACGCGATCATGATTGTTCCGCCCAGCACAGTGCCTGAGGTAGTCTCTTGCCAATTCCTCGCGAAGTAGAATTCATTTCAAAACATATTAATATATGCTTCGTTGTTACTACGACCGTAACTTAGCAGTCTGCTGCTGGAATCCCGCGTGGATATGTAATATTGGCAATCGTCAGGTAGTCGAAGCTCTCCAGTATACCTTATAATTCTCTCTATTGACTCTACAATTCTCGATTACCGGAACGGAAGGTCGATTAAACATGTCCTCCGATACGAGCCGAAAGGCAGAGGCACTCAGAACACGCAAGTAGTAAGGCCACGTGAATTCGAGACATTCCTGTATGTGCATCTAAGTCGTCTAGCAGGCATGCCATATGGTCGAGTTGGGTTTGCATAAAACCGGATCGGAACTTGTTGTCGGAAGCGAAGGATGAGCGCATGCCGACGCCCATAGAACAGTACCTACTGTACCTCCTACGACCTTGATCTTAGCAACCGCCCAATAAGTCAACTGGCGATCTTTGGCAGCTGCCGCATCCTGGCATGATTCATCGAACGGAGTGAAGCCATTCTTAATGTACCCCGAACATCTTAATTAGCCTGTATCGTATTTGGCGAGCAGAGAATGCGCTGATGCCTGATACAACGCAGTCCATCTCCTCCATCTGTGTTGTCAAGGGCTTTAGACTGGCTCATCAAAGCGCAGAACCTGCCCGTCTCCTAACATGCTGGCGAATCGATGTACGCCGTTTGAAAGATACCGAGATACGCGATGAGACATCGTGCGCTGCTTGGGCTTTTTCCGAGGACTGGAGGTCGGAAATGCATGTGGTTGGTTCGTGTGGGAGCGGCTAGGCAAACCGAGTGGCGGATGCAGACGGACCTGCAGGCCTCTACCGCATATGTAGCATGTCGCTGGTTGGAAAGGCCGGCAGATGGGATGAAAGTGCTGAGGCCTCGGTTGGAGCACAGCTGAGTACCTGGGTAGTGGATCTGCGTGATTACCCGTGCTCCAAGCACAGCAAGCCATACGGATCAAGCCCGTAGAGTGCATACAGCGCAATCACAGCAAGCATTGCTCTGACATGATCAGCAGGCTTCTGAATTCTGCGTACGCGGAGGCTCGGAATTCTTGGTTAAGGCACTGTTGTGCGGGCGTGCTGTCATTATGTATCGACGTGCCGGGTGACTGTATTGTTCGATGGTGGCATGGGCTTCTCATCAATGGCCAGCGATCGGAGCAAGGCTTCAAGTCTGACTTCGAGGACCTCGCGGGCCGGTCACTCTACCGACAGATAGGTAGCAGTTAGCTCGATATAGAGCCACATGGTGCGAAGCGTGCGTGACGGGCACCAAGGTTTAGAGCAAGTTTCAGGCCAACAGAGGTTCAACGCGCTCTCGCCCACGAAGGGTGGCTGCACGCAGTGCGCTTCACAAATGCTTGATATTTGTTACAGCTTCGATGTGAAGTCACAGGGCTTCGAATCGGTCATGTGGGGGTGGATCCCTGCTATCTCGAGCCCAACCCATAAAACTCTGCCACCACCTCACTCTACCTGATCAGTCAATTTTGTCCTCGAACTGCACTAGCCGTCATCTATCCGCAGCAGAATCCGAGCATTCCAGCAACATGGGTGTCACAAAGCAGCAGATCAGCCCTGGCAATGGCGTCGATAAGCCCAAGGCCGGTGACACTATCACTATGGAGTACACTGGCAACCTCTACGAGCCAAACGCCGTGAACAACAAGGGCAAGCAGTAAGTGGAAACGCCGCCCATTCAGGCATTTATTGTGGCGTCGCTAACAGATCATGCCAGGTTCGACTCTTCTGTGGGCAGAGGGGACTTCTCCACCAAGATTGGCGTAGGCCAAGTCATCAGGGGTGCGTCTCATACCACAGCATAGAGTGGATTTCATTATTGCGGCTAACCACTTCTGCAGGTTGGGACGAGGGCGTGCTGAGCGCCGATGGCGGCATGTCTCTTGGTGAGAAGGCTACTCTGACCATCACTGGGTAAGTTTCTTCCCTGTGCCATTACGCAATTGACTTGCAATACTGAGAACTTCCTAGCGACTATGCCTACGGCGACAGAGGATTCCCAGGTCTCATTCCTCCGAATGCTACCCTCATCTTGTAAGTATCAAATGCCTTGCAATCACGTACCCCGCTGAAGAAGAACAGTGACGTCCACCTCAAGGGCATCAACGGCAAAAAGATCTAGGATCTTTCCGTGACATGACGACTGCAATGTCAAACATTCCGGACGACCAAATTTGCATACCGCGCATGACGCGCCGTTGCTTTGAGACTTGCGTTGCAATACAACCTATGCGAGTCTCTGATCTCGCATGAAATCCGATAGTAGCAACACAAAAACTATAGTTCCATCTTTATGACTGTTCATTATGCAGTATGGGTCGTGCTCGACGATGTTGACCTTTTACTATCCAGACTTTCGATTTAGTAGCACGCTGCACGCCGGGTTTGGACGGAGTTCATGGCTGTGACCATACAGGAACTGACTGCTGGACAAACTGTTTATAAGTACTGACACGCACAAGCATAACTCTCATCATCCTTTCCGTTATTATTCGAGGCATCGAAACCCCCATCTCCGCCAGGATCTAAGACTCGCGTGGGTTGCTACTTGCTAGATTAATCTCATGACTCGAGAATGACGTTTCGTACTGCTCCACAAGCACCTAGGGGTCAGGGTACAGATCGTCAAAGCGCGCGGCGCGCTAATGTGTGTCAAACTGTCCCAACTCCCGAAGATGCAAGATAGTAGTCATTTACTAAGGTGCTAATCAGTAGAACATCTACTATTTGCTAGAGGTCGGATTAGATCTTAGTAGGCTTGCGATAGCTTACTATATCTTCGTAGATAATATAATATCTTCTAAATATCTGCTATATTTAGTAACTAGTATTTTAAATCTTGCTAGCTACTAGCGCTAGTACTAGCTAGTATCTACGCAAGTTATGCTACTTACTAAGATATCTTAGCAGTATCTACTTATAGATAATTTAAGGCATATTACTTATAACATTTTATTTAAAGAGAAGTTCTAAGTACTAGAAGCAGGCGTTAAGAACTATATATAGAGGCACTATAATAAGCTAATATAAGAACATCTAGAAATTATAAAAATAGTATGCTTAATATAAAGGCACTTTAAGTTTCTATAGATATAATAATAATTATACAACTATATTAAGAGATATATATATTACTAGAGAAATAAGGTAGATGTTAATAACTAACTAGTAGATTATATATACCTTAGTATATATAACCTAAATAGGTAAGTATTAGTAGCTTCTTTAGATAAGTATATAATAAGAAAGAAGTCCTAAGTAGTTCTAATAAATAACAAGAGTTTAATAATAGTTAATTCTAATTAGTTAATTACTAATATAAGTTAAATATAGTATAAATAGAATCTATTCTAAGTTCCTATATATATAGTATCTCTTATAGTAAAGGCTCCTTTACTCTCTCTACTCTCTATATTCTCTAAAGAGTAGTAAGAGCATAAAGAGTAAGATATATATACTCTCTAGGCTTTAGCTATAAGATAGAGAGCAATATTTCTATTAGTTAATTAGTACTACTATTCTTTCTAGCAGGTCTGTTTATACTACCTAATTGCTTTAAATTATAATACTATCTCTTTCTTAGCCTAGCTTTATTCTAGAGCTTATTATATATAATCTTAATCTTTCTATTTATTTAGTAACTATATCTTCTTCTCTTTTTTCTACTATATAGTCTAGGTTAACTTAATATTAAAAACATAAAGCTGCCTAGATCTTCTATAAAGAGAATATTACTATAAAGCCTTATAATACTTATTAGAAGAAGAGACATAGATATTATATATATATCTCCTCTAGTTAGTACGCTAAATATTAGTAGTAGAATCTAAAAGATTATAATATATAGATTACTAAAAGCAAGTAGAAGTATCTTACTATATAGTATAAGAAGTTGCTTTAAGAGCTTAATTCTATAAAGGCTAAGCTAGCCTAGTGTTATAATTTAGAGTAACTAGATAATACAGACTAATCTACTAAGGTGTCTATAGCACTAATTAGCTATTAAGAATAGTGCTCTCCGCCTTATAGTAGAAGCCTAGAGAGTATATATACTCTGCTCTCTATACTCTTACTAATCTCTAGAGAGCATAAAGAGTAGTAAGAGCATAGAAACCTTGTTATAGAAAAGGCAACATATATAGGAACTTAGAATAGACTCTATTTAGACTATGTTTAACTTATGTTAGCAATTAACTAATTAGAATCAACTATTATTAAACTCTTGTTATTTATTAGAACTAATTAGTACTTCTACCTCTTTG
>ML995954.1:0-40857 GCA_010093825.1 Teratosphaeria nubilosa
CTAGAATTCTAGAAGAGTATAAGAAGTTTACGCCTCTCTTTAAAGAAGAAATAGAATTAGTAGCCTTACTAAAATATTAGGTATAGGACTATAAGATCTAACTTTAGCCTAGAAAAGTACTACTCTTTAGACTACTCTATACTAAGTTAAGCAAAGAACTAGAAGCTAAATAAGAATAGATAAAGAAAAACAAAGCAAAAGAATATATCTGCAAATTAGAATCCTTAGTAGTATTACTAATAATGTTTATTCTAAAGAAGAACAGAAAACTATAATATGTATAGAACTATTAGAAACTTAATAACATTATAATTAAGAACTACTTGTTACGAATTGAACCAATACACAACGCTGACTAATTGGTCTGGGGGATAGGCAAAGCTACAGGCCAAGGAACGTCCCGCTACAGCTTGCTCGCGATGCTTTGAATGCTCACAGTGATTCCACTAAGAGCACTCAAAGCATAGAAAGCAGCAATAGCAGGCTGCATAATGTGAACACTCGCTATGTATATAGGAACATAGGATGGACTTGTTTGGACTATGTTCAACTCATGTTAGCAATTAACTAATTAGAATTGACTGTTATCAAACTCTTGTTGTTTATCACTTCACATTAGCATATCCCCTCTTTGTGTGTACTTATCTAAAGAAGCTTACCAACGCTTACCTGTTTGGGTTATAACATACTTTGGTATGTGTAACCCGCTAGTCAGTTGTTAACACTTTGAACACCCTTAAGTATAAGTTCTATATTAAGGAACGCTTTAGGAACCCTAGCCCTAAGCGATGCTGGAGGATTAACATTAGCAAGGACTGCGGAAGGAGACCTTGCCGCTAAGGTTGCTAAACCAGACCTCTACTATGGAGACCAAACCAAGCTCAAGGAATGGGTCAACCAGATATAGTTGTACTTTGTGTTTAATAGCATCACGCAGAACAAAACCTTGTTCGCTATTATGTACCTACGTGGCAACGCTTAGAAATGGATTAAACCCTACCTTACCAAGTTTCTTAATGAAGGAACTAATAATAAAGGACTTTTTGGAAACTTTAGCTAATTTAGGGAAGAACTTTACTAGATCTATAGAGTTCATAATAACAAGGAAGTTTCAACCAGGGTTATTTAGCATTTAACCCAGAAGTCATTAGCATCCAACTACGCCGCTAAGTTTAAGCAACATGCTCAGGTCACTGAGTAGGACAATAATGCCTTAATAGTCATGTTCTAACATGGCTTTAAGGACAATGTAAAGGACAAGCTTATGCGTGACAGAGCTTCTAACAATGACCTGGATCAACTTATTAAGAGCGCGATCCAAATTAATAATGCATTATACAAGCGTGCAATAGAAAGGCGCCACGACCAAAGTGGTGGAAAACATGGATTTGTACCTACTAGCTAGACTAGGAGAGGCTACAATTAAGGTGACAACCGCGATGCTATGGACTAGGAAGCAAACAACACGCAGCGACTTAACAACAGAAGACCTAAGGGTAGGAGACCCTAAGGCAAAAAGACTGGAATTCGATGCTATGCATGTTCAAAGATAGGACACATAGCAAGAGACTACAAGTTAAAGAATAAAGTGCCCTAATAGTAGTTCAACTTAACAGAACAAATTTAGGAATTTAATGTGATCCTTGGAGACCCTAACAAAGGATCAAGGGAAGGATACCACTAAGGACCAAAGAAGCATAACCCGCCTACAAGCAGTTACAAAGTTCAGCTTAACAAATACTAAACTAGGGACAACTGGACTAAGGACCCTGCTGTAGAATAGGAGGAACTAGTAAATAGAGCAATCTAGTAGCTGGATATGACTCTTAGCCAGGTATTGCCCATAGCTTTAGAACACAAATTTGGATCCACTAAGCGAGTAGACAATATCCCTAACAGAACAGAGGATATACCAGAATAGGAGATTGTAACAGGAGTAACTTGCAACAACGCAAGTAAAGGGCGTAACAAAGAAGGGACAGATGAGCCCTTACACTACAACTTAGATCCTGGATAGGATTAGGAACCTACACAACTGTCTACAATAGAGAGCAGAATATTACAACTATGCGAAGCAGAGGATTGGTCAGGATGTTACAAAGACAATTGCCTAAAACACCTTAATAAGAAAAGGCATACATAATGGTCGCCACTACTAAAGGAGACAAAGTGGGTCTACGCCTACGACAACATCATAGAACTAATACGCGACATCACAGAACACCAACAATAAGACCAATAACGCATAGAAGAAGTCAACGTCACTAAAGAATTAGGTAATAGTATTACAGAAGCTAGAGATAGTAGTAAGGAAGACGCGTCTAACAAGGAGTAGGGAAGTAATAACAACATGAGTCAAGACAAACTAGTGCAGTTTACTATATAAGGCCACACTAAGGCTATAAGCATGTTTGTTGCAATTGCTAGACAATACAACAAAGTATTCCTAACTATAGGACAAAAACGCTATCTGCACCTAGGACAATTTGACCTCTTAATTAAGCAGTTTCAAAGAATGTTCTGGAAGCATGAATTAGTAAACAAAGAAGTCAGCTTTGCAAGACATGTCCAAGATGTACTACTAGTTAGAAGCCAATTCTAAAGGGACAGAAGCTACATCACCCTAGAAGGCTTACATATTACAAAGGGAATAAGAGACCAAATCTGAACACTATAAGCACAGTTCTAAATAATATAGTCAATTCAGGTCCTTAAGCATTTGGAACAATAGGAGGTCCTAACAGATAACTATAAAGCAAGACAAGAAGCGACCCACTATAGGAACCAAGTTAGAGCGCAGATCAAGAAGAAGACGCTTAAATACTAGGACTAACAGCTCCTTACACAAGAATAATAGAGAGAGCTCGAACAAGAAAGACAACCTATGAAGATATATGGAGTAAGAACTTTAGAAGAAAACAGAGCTTCACTATTTAATTTGGAAAAAGAATTGACTTAGTCGATATTAGCAATTAACATAAGTGTAACAACATTTATAAGGCTTAAGAAAACAATTCCAGCACAAGCAATAGCAAGATAGGAGTCTTTAAGACCAAAAGTATTGTGAATAGCACACTAATAATTATAATGATTAATAGTGGAGCAAGCAGCAGCTTCATATTAAGAGACTACGTTCAAAGGAACGCAATTGCAACGCGCTAGAAACCAGATAGGTACAAGGTGATTGCAGTGAACAGATCACGCTTGCCTAACGTGGATAGAGAGACAGTACCTCTATTATGTGTCACTTAAGGGCATCACAAGGAGATTGTCTTGGATGTAATGCTAATAGCTAGGCACGACATCGTACTAGGCAACCCTTAGTTAAGAAGACATAACCTAGCTATGAACTGGAGGACAGGAGTACTCACATTTTATAAATGTGCATATAAACATATTAGAAGACCTACACATTAGCAGCGGACAATAGTAGATGAGCAGAAGAAACTATATAAGATGTGTTTCTTAGCAAATAGCGGACTTTAGAAACAAAGCGCAAACTAGATAGACACTAGAGAGAGTCCACCAGGTCACAAAGACGTGATAGTATATAGTGAAATCGTAGCACCTGGAATCCTAGAAGAGTACAAGGAGTTTGCGCTACTCTTTAAGGAAGAAACAGGATTAGCAGCATTGCAAAAACATTAGGCGTGGGACTATAGAATCCGACTTCAGCCTAGAAAGGTACTACTATTTGGACCACTTTATGCCAAATCTGGCAAGGAACTAGAAGCTGAACAGGAATAGATATAGGAAAACGAGGCAAAAGGATATATCTGAAAATTAGAATCCTTAGTAGCATTACAAATAATGTTTGTTCTAAAGAAAAACAGGAAATTACAATGTGTACAGGATTATTAGAAACTTAACAACATTATAATCAAGAACTAATACCCTCTACTGAACATTAGGGAACTTCAAGACAGACTTGCAGGAGCAAAATGGTTTACTGCATTAGATCTACGCAACGGCTATTACCTTGTAAGGATGGCTAAAGGCAAAGAATGGAAAACAGCATTCAGATCAAGATATGGACTCTACAAGTTCTTAGTCATGCTATTTAGATTAACAAACGCACTAGCGAGTTTCTAGGACATGATTAACAATACCTTATAGGAATACTTAGACGACTTTGTAGTAGCGTACCTTGACAACATTTTGGTTTACACTAATAGGACACTAGAACTACACAAAGAGCACGTGAGGAAGGTATTTAAGAAGCTACAAGAATAGAACCTAAGAGTCAACCTAGAGAAATGCAAGTTCCATAAGAAGGAAGTCAAGTTCCTAGGATTCATTATGAGCACAAAAGGACTAAGCGTCGACCCTAACAAGATTAAAGCAGTTCAAGAATAGCTAACGCTAACATGCGTTAAGGATGTACAAGCATTCCTAGGCCTCACAAACTATAATCGAAAGTTCATTTAAGACTACTTAACAATCTCAGCTGTACTTACAAATCTCACAAAGAAGGATGTCACCTTCGAGTGGAATAACAAACACAAAGAAGCTTTTAAAAAGCTGAAAAGAGTAACTACAGAATGCTCAATGCTTGCAATGTTTAATACAAACAAGCAAATACAGATTAAAACAGATGCATCCAATCTGGCTATTAGAGCATGCCTTACCTAGGAAAACAATAGACTACGCAAACCTATTGCTTACTATTCTTGAAAGATGACACTAGCTAAATAAAACTATAATATCCATAACAAGGAACTACTTGCTATTATGTCTGTATTATAGCACTAGAGAGTGTACTGCGAAGGTGCACCAGGACTTACAATATACTTGGATCATAAGAACCTTCTATATTTCATAACTATAAAGGACCTTACACAAAGGCAGGTCAGATAGGTAGAACTTCTTGGCTAGTACAAGTTCAAGATCAGATATACTCTAGGGAAGGAAAATGCAAGAGCAGACGCTTTGTTAAGAAGAAGCGACTATATAGAAACAAAGGAAAAGTTCAAGCACCAGGTGTTGAAAATTAACAATGACAGGAGCCTAAGTGGAAACGTTAGAGAATTGAACAAGACTATAAGAGTCTTAAATAATAAAAACAAGGAATTTCTGGTTAGCAAAGGAAAATTCCAAGTGCTAGAAGCAGGCGTTCAGAACTGCATAAGAAGGCACCACAACGAACCAACAAGAGGACATCTAGGAATTATAAAGATAGTGCGCTTAATACAAAGGCATTTTGAATTCCCAAGGATGCGACAACAGGTACATAACTATATTAAGAAGTGTGTACACTGCTAGAAGAATAAGGCTGAACAACATACGCCTTATAGGGAGATTCAGTTCAGAGAAGCACCTAAACAACTATAGGATGAAATCACAATGGACTTCATTATGAAATTGCCAAAATCGAGGGATCTAGTTATAGGACACGCCTACAACTGAATACTTAACATTGTTAATAGACTTACAAAATATGCATACTTCATACTGTGCAATAAGTTAATAACAGCAGAGCAGCTAGCGCACCTAGTGCTTAATAGGCTGATTAGATACTATGGAACGCAGAGAACACATGTTATAGACAGAGATAAGCTCTTCACATCACAATATTGGAAGACACTTCTTGCACTCCTAGGGACTAAGCAGAAGTTATAAACAGCGTTTCATCTGTAAACAGATAGGCAGACTGAGAGAACAAATCAGACGCTTAAGACATACTTATAGCACTATGTTAATAAAGCAATAAACAACTAGGTAGCCCTACTACCTATAGCCTAGTTAGCAATTAACAATATGGATTCTGTAACAATAGGTAGATCACTATTCTTTCTGAATTTCAGAAAGGATCCTAATGTTTTTGGACCTGAATACCACTATGAGGCTGCTTAGGCTGCGATGGTCTAGGCGAGTGATCTCCAACAATTGCATAAAGAAGCAAGGAAAATGATCTAGAGGGATCAGGAAAGGCTTAAAAGCTAGGAATCAAGAATAGTGCCTTAGCTAAAGAGGGGGGATAAGGTGTATCTGAACACTAAAAACCTGAGAACAAGACAACTAATAAAGAAACTAGACCATAAGAAGGTTGGACCATTCTTAATTAAAGAAGCTAGAGGACCTGTGAACTACAGGCTAGCACTTCTACTAGACATAAAGATACACCCAGTTTTCCACGTATTGCTCTTAGAACTAGCGGACCTAGACATATCCTTGCAGGAGACATTCTATTATAAGTCTTAAGAAAAAACCAAATTCAAAGTTGAAAGAATTCTAGACTACAAAAACAATCAGTACCTAGTTAGTTAGAAGGGATATCCAGACTCAGAAAATACCTAGGAACTAAGAAACAACCTTACAAACTGCAACCTTCTCTTAAGGCGGTTCCACCTAAAGGAAGAGAAGGGTCAAACTGGATAGCCCCTAGCACCTCTAAGAAGAAGTTAGAAGGATCAAGCCCTAGATTCCCAGAATTGGCCATCCAAGTATATAGCAAAAGGGAGAGCTTAGCGCTAGAAGGAAGTGTCCCTTCTAGGAGATTAGATAGGAACTCTTCCTCCACCTCTGCCTCCTGGACATTCGCCTTAGCCACAGACATAGCATTATTAACACGCTTGTCTATTAGCTCTAACTGCTTCGCTAGCTGCTCTTCTTTAGCAATTGCAGTAGACGTTACTGCGCGAGCTTCACGCTCCTGCTCTATTGTAGTAGCAGAGGCCTCCTAAGCCTCCTTTATCTAAGCTAGGAGCTTTGCACGCTCCTTGCTTAATCTTTCCTATTTGGACAATGTGATCTTGATATTACATCCTTTATAGCTATGTGTGTTGCACTCGCCGCAACAGCTAGATCGCATGTGGACCTTGTACACGCAACCATAGTGTTAGTAGTAAGAGCACGCTAGAGGCATGACCTTCCTGTTTTAATAGATGAATTTTCTAAGTAGTAATTAGTCTTCAGTGGAGGATCTCTTTTGTCCTAAGGATTTAGGCATGTTAAGGAAAGAGCGGCGCTATAGCTAGAGAATGCAGATCAGAAGCAGCCCACCTTATAACTAGCTCAGGACGAGCTAGGCAGGAAGGGGGATAGTATTATAAATTAAACTAATACACAACGCTAACTAATTGGTCTAGGGGATAGGCAAAGCTACAGGCTAAGGAACGTCCCGCTGTAGCTTGCTTGCGATGCTTTTAATGCTTGTAGTAATTCCACTAAGAGCACTGAAAGCATAGAAAGCAGCGATAGCAGGCTTCATAATATAAACACTCGCTATGTATATAGGAACATAGGATAGACTTGTTTGGACTGTGTTTAACTTATGTTAGCAATTGACTAATTGGAATTGACTGTTATTAAACTCTTGTTGTTCATTACTTCACATTAGTATATCCCCTCTTTGTGTGTACTTATCTAAAGAAGCTTACCGACGCTTACCTGTTTGGGTTGTAACATACTTCGGTACGTGTAACCCGCTGGTCAGTTGTTAACACTACTATTCTCTATCTAATATTAGAGAACTTTAGAATAGACTTATAGAAGCTAAGTAGTTTACTATACTAGACCTTTAAAATAGCTATTATCTTATATAAATAGCTATAGGCAAAGAATAGAAAATAGCATTTAGATTATAATATAGACTCTATAAGTTTCTAATTATACTATTTAGATTAACAAATATACTAGCTAGTTTTTAGAACATAATAAATAATACTCTATAAGAATATCTTAACAACTTTATAGTAGCATATCTTAATAACATTCTAGTTTATACTAATAGAACGCTATAATAATATATTAAGTATATACAAAAAGTTTTTAGAAAACTATAAGAATAGAATCTATATATTAACCTAGAAAAATGCAAATTCTATAAGAAAGAAGTTAAGTTTCTAGAGTTTATTATAAGCATAGAAGAATTAAGTATTAACTCTAATAAGATTAAAGTAGTATAGGAATAGCTATAACTAAAATACGTTAAGAATATTTAGGTATTCTTAGAGCTTATAAACTATAACTAGAAGTTTATTAAAGACTATTTAATAATCTTAATAGTACTTATAAACCTTATAAAGAAGGACACTATATTTAGATAGAACAGGCAATATTAAGAAGCCTTTTAGAAGCTAAAAGACGCTATAGTAGAATGCTTAATACTTACTATATTTAATATAAACAAGCTAATATAGATTAAAACAGATATATCTAATCTAGCTATTAGAGTATGCCTTATCTAAGAGAGTAATAGAACACGTAAGCCTATTACTTATTATTCTTAAAAAAGTAATAATAGCTAAATAAAACTATAATATCTATAATAAAAAGCTACTTATAATTATGTCTATACTATACTACTAGAGAGTATACTATAAAGAAGTACTAGAACTTATAATATACTTAGACTATAAGAACCTTCTATACTTTATAATTATAAAAGATCTTATATAAAGATAAGTTAGATAGGTAGAACTTCTTAGCTAGTATAAGTTTAAAACTAAGTATACTCTAGAGAAAGATAATAGAAGAGCTAATGCTTTATTATAGAGAAGTAACTATATAGAGACAAAGAATAAGTTTAAGCACTAAGTATTAAAAATTAATAATAATAGAAGCCTAAGTACTAATATTAGAGAATTTAATAAAACAATTAGAATTCTAAATAATAAAGAAGAGGAATTCCTAGTTAGCAAAGAGAAATTCTAAGTGCTAGAAGCAGTATTAAGAACTATATATAGAGGTATTATAACAAACTAATATAAGAATATCTAGGAATTATAAAGATAGTATACTTAATATAAAGGCACTTTAAGTTCCTATAGATATAATAATAAGTATATAGCTATATTAAGAAGTATGCATATTACTAGAAGAATAAGGCAGACTAATACGCGCCTTATAGAAATATTTAGTTTATAGAAGCACTAGAATAACTATAGAATAAGATTATAATAGACTTTATTATAAAATTGCTAAGATTAAAGAACCTAGTTATAGAACACTAATACTATTTAATACTTAATATTATAGACAGACTTATAAAGTATACATACTTTATACTATATAATAAGTTAATAATAGTAGAATAGCTTGCATACCTAGTACTTAATTAGCTAATTAGATACTATAGAACGCAAAAAACGCATATTACTAATAGAGATAAGCTCTTTATATTATAATAGTAGAAGATTCTTCTAATAACTCTAGGAATAAAGTAGAAGTTATTAATAGTATTTTATCTATAAATAGATAGGCAGACAAAAAGAGCAAATTAGATACTTAAGATATACTTATAGTACTATATAAATAAAGTAATAAACAACTAGGTAGCTCTACTACTAATAGCCTAGTTAGTAATTAATAATATAGACTCTATAATAATAGGCAGATTACTATTCTTTCTAAATTTTAGAAAGAATCCTAATATATTTAGACCTAAGTACTACTATAAGACTACTTAGGCTATAATAGTCTAGGTAAGTAATCTCTAATAGATACATAATAAAGCAAGAAAGCTAATCTATTAGAATTAAAGAAGAATTAAAAGCTAAGAATTAAGAATAGCGCCTTAGCTAAAAGAAGAGAATAATATATATCTTAATACTAAAAACCTGAAAATATAACAACTAACAAAGGAACTAGACTATAAGAAGATTAGACTATTCTTAATTAAGGAAGTATAAGAATCTATAAACTAAGGCTAGTACTTTTACTAGACATAAAAATATATTCTATATTCTATATATTACTTCTAGAACTAGTAGACTCTAGTATACTCTTATAGAAGACATTTTATTATAAGAATTAGGAAGAAACTAAACATAAAGTTATAAAGATTCTAGACTATAAAAATAATTAGTATCTAGTTAAGTAGAAAGAATATCTAGATTTAGAAAATATCTAGGAACTAAAGAGCTATATAACTAACTACTAAGAAAGAATTCAAGAATTCTAAAAAAGAAATTAAATCTAGACCTAGAAAATATTAGACAAAACAAAAGATAAAACATATTATAACTTATATGTCTTATTTTCTTATTGTAATAGATAGAAGAAACTTATAAATATATACTTCTTAAGTATAGCCTAAGGAATTCCTAGCGTCTATGCTACTAGTAATAGCAGAAAAGAAGGTAGCCTAAGATTAAGAGCTAAGTAGAAGGCAATTATTAAAAGAAAAAGACTTAAAGATATCTATTATTATAAGAGCCTTCTTATTAACAACTAACTAGTAGAGTAATACGTACTAAACACCTTAGTATATATGTAGTTAACTCTAAGAGATTAGCGTAGGTAGTATTCTTTAGATAAGTATATAAAGAAGAAGAAGTACTAAGTAGTTCTAATAAATAACAAGAGTTTAATAATAGTCGATTCTAATTAGTTAATTGCTAATATAAGTTAAACATAGTATAAATAGAGTCTATCCTAAGTTCCTATATATATAGTAAGTATCTATAGTATATAGTCTACTATTACTACTTTCCTGCTTTTAGTACTTATAGTAGAATTACTATAAGTAATAGAAGTACTATAAGTAAGCTATAGCAGAACATTCCTTAGTCTATAGCATAGCTTAATTCTAGTTTAGTTAGTTAGTAGCGCTTATTAGTTTAATTCGTAATACTTCTTTATCTTCTACTAAAAGATTAACTACTCTTTAAACTTAATAGCTATGCCTATATGCTTATCTACTAAAGCTAGCTACTTAACAAGATATTACTCTTTTATAATTGCTATAGAGATTATAGTATATACTACCTCTAGTTATAATAGTAATATGCTATAACTATAGCCTAGCTATAAAAACTCTTATACTATAAAGTAAGTATTATAGAGCATATTTGCCTTATTATACTCTAAATACTAACTACTTCTAGTATGTATATAATAAGATAGGCTATTCTTAGAATAATAACTATAGTAAGTAGGCATTTTAGTTATATACTTATTAAGAAAGAAAACTATAGCGCTATAATACTTAGTACTAGATTTTGTTTATTAAGACTTAGTAATATAAGAAGTTATAATAATATATAGAAGAAAGAGTTAAGAAATAACAAAAGAGAAAAGCCTTAGAATAAAGCTTATCTAAGAGAGAAAGTAGTATTATAAATCTAGTAAGGCTAAGAGAGTAAGTTAGTAGAAGGGAGTAATATTCTATAAAGCTGCCTATAGAGCATAAGAAGACTCTACTAGCATAAACTATATAAGAACTCTATAGTACTCTGCGCTAAGTACTATAGAGTACTTAGATACTTTATAGTAGTCTAAATAGAGTAAAATAGAGTGTTTAGATACTCTACTATAATCTAGACAGAGTATAGTAAAGCAGAATAATGCCTAGAAGTATATAGAAATATAGAATAAACTTGTTTAGTCTATATTTAACTTATATTAGCAATTAACTAATTAGAATTAACTATTATTAAACTCTTGTTATTTATTAGAACTACTTAGTACTTCTTTCTTATTACATACATATCTAAAGAAGCTACTAATACTTACCTGTTTAGGTTATATATACTAAGGTATATATAATCTACTAGTTAGTTATTAACACTCTTATAATTAGCAACATTTTAGGTCTTTATCTAGGGAGGCATGCTAGCATGCTATTAGAGTCTTGTTAAGTACAGTACATTTAGTTGTTAAGATTGTATAAAATGTGGAGCTTTTTGCAAGGTTCGTATAATAGGTAGAACTATTTAGATCTTTACAATTAAGCTAAGTTTACTTAGCTTAGGGTGGTGGAATAGGTCGGATCGCGTACTTATTAGGTAGATACTCAGGTGAGCATGGCATACCTAGTTGCTAAGCCGATATTAGAGTTAACGTACGGAGATGATAAGGGAGGTCCTCACGATCCCGTATAATACATGGATGATTGGCCACATCTTAGCAGCTTCATTGGCTGCTTTGAGATTGCTTCAAGGTCTCGCTGCTTGGCCCAGGCTGATGTGTTGGCTTCGTATTACTGCTATCACTTGGCTGCGATGGCCGGCTGCTTACGGCTCCTTCAAGTTATCTTTCTCGGGCATCCGGTGTTTAGACGTTCAAGTTGTTCCTCATTGTTCCGGACCATGCACGAAATTCTTAGGGACCATGCATCCCCCGTATGGATGTCCGCGACGGCGCACCCCATGAATCCTTGCTCCGACCTTGTTATAGACTGGACGGGAGTGAGATCTCAATCACTTCCGTATAGAAGAGAGTCTATTATTCGCCCAAGCATGAAGAGGTCCAGCCAGGAAGATCGCAGCATATTCACAGATTCGCCTTTTGAGATCGAGCGTAAGAAAGGTCGTCTACAGACCATCCAGGATGTTGTCTCATTGGTGACCAGAAATACTACTCTGAACCACAATGTGCAAAGACGACCTATTGGCCGGCAGTTGATCGCGGTAGAAGGTCTTCGCACGTCCGTACGGTCCGTACCCTATAAGACCCTCCTTGTAAGCCGCTCTTGTTTGCAATCAAAGCTACAAACCCCAACGAAGCCACCTCTTGTGCGAAGACTCGGTATCCTTGAAAGCCAATGCGCAGGCTGCTCCTAGACATAGCCGGTCCAATTCGGGTCGGGTTGGATTGGCCGAGTGGCGAAGAAATATGGGTGCTCGGCTGCGCTCTTGGCCTGAAAGCATTGAAGTTGGAGGAGCGCACACCATGGGTTTTCTCAGCTTTTGCTTGACAATGACGTTTGCACTTCATATTTCGTGTACTGATAGTGTCCTCCACGTATGACCAGAGGTCACGGAAAGCATAGGATCCCGTCCATTCTATAATGTCAAGTTTCAGTGTGGTGCGCTGGTATGGAAACCAGATCCTTAGATCCTCTAAAGCTACCAGTACGGCGAGACTAGCGACCATATACATGCATAAACATCGATTGCACAATATTGCACAAACGGCTCGAGAAGTACGCGACAAGGCTTGTGGCCAGGAAGTCCCAACTTTGATGCCGTGTTTGGTACCGATCACGTCGTGGGACCGCGTGCCAAGCTCTTCATGAGTCGTGCACCATGGTTCGTCTGGTCATCGTCGAACTTCAGCACTCAGCCGTTGCTGTAGTTTAGCAGGCTGGCGCCGGCTGCTAGTACGCCGGCCAAACGACCTCCGCACCGTATCGGCAGGTAAAGGGATCAGTGGACTTAGCAATATCATCTTCGACGCACTTTTCGTAGGAATTCTACTCCAGCGGGTCCTCGTGCCTTCGAAACCCAACCCAGTCCGAGACATCGATGGCCTGCAATCTTTGCTTGGCATGGATGTATCATGTGCTACGGGCGCGACTAACGGGGGATCCAGGGACCTGGGTGTCGGAAGGTTGGGGCGTGCGGTGAGAGGTTGCTCTACCCCATGCGATTATGAGAGAAGTGAGCTTCCGCGGACAAGCGAAGCTTCGATGTTACTAGCCTGACCACAACGCGAAGCGACGAAGTTTCTGAGGAACAGAGATAAGGTAGGATCTGCTTTTCGTCAGAGCGGTCGAAAGTTGACGAGCTTGTACAGTATCTAGCCGGCTGACTTGTGTGGTGTATGAGCGCCTTTAGAATTGAGCACAGGAGGCCCCAGGAGTTCTGCCAGCGCAGTGCTGCAACACGCTCTTGACAAGAGACGGGAGCGAGCGGATGAAGCTGCTTAAAGCCTCCTGATCTGGATAAACACTGCCATGGTTGCGCCTCCTCTTCTCCCGTCGCGCTCATTTTGCCACCGAACAGCTGCGTCTACAGCCTGTGCTGAGATTCCTACTGCAAAGGCCACACATACAAGTAGACCACGACGAAAGCTCGTCCTGAGACTTCCCTTGTGAAGAGCAGGGTTCATATCGTTCCGGGCCTCGACAGAGGCCAATTCGTGCGCTCGAAAAGGTTTCAAGTCATGAGCGGCGGTTTGCTGCTTAGCACCGGTTTGCCAGGCACAGGTCCAGTTGAGCTGCATCTCAACCCAGGATTAAGCTATCGTAAGCAGAAAGATCTGTTGAGCAGGATCTCATTGCAGCTGTGGCCAAGGGCATTCTCGAGAGCAGTCCTTCCCCTCACGGAGTCCGTGAAGCGAACGCCAAGTCTTAGGCTTGTACACCCCTGAAAGTGCAGAATGCTGATCGATACTGCTTGTTCCGGACTCGAATCGAGCTTCCAAACGCAGCTCAGCATCCACACTCAAGTTCATAAACGTGAATGGTGACCAGGAACCCTCCTCAGCTCAGCTGCAATGCGCATAGCGCGGTTGAATGGTATGGTCGGCATTCCACCTCTGTTCCGCATTGAATTTACTGCCGACCTTACACGGGTGATCCTAAGCAGCAACCACGTCGTCAGTATCAACCGTTCGTGCATCCACCAAAAGGACCCGGGCTGCAGCTGGCGGCGAAGAGAGCTCAACAAGTAGAATGCACACGACTTACCTCCTTGCATTTCTGCGCTGAGACATGATCATGCCTTGTCTCATACTCGTTCGCGAGGCACAGTTCAGGGGTTTCCCAGTAATTCCGGCGACCCTTTTTCCTCACTGGCAGTTCTGAGCGCAGTGTCAGCTAGCTTGAACGTCACCAGAGGATACAGGCACCGATGCCCAAGCGAGGGATGCGAAGAGGACTAGCCGCAGAGGTGAAGGCTTAATTTGTTGATCTCTGAGGGCTTCGTGACGAGTCGTGACAGTCGTCATTGTCGTCGTTGCGATGTCCGGGAGTCCGTAATCTACGTCTCTCTTCGAAGCTGGCACGACATCGCTGCATTGTGGGCATACCTCACCTGATCTCGGCCAGTCGCGACGCAGCCTCGACCACCATTGCCTATCCCATCTGTCAACGAATTTTCAATGTGTCAAGACGCCAACCATTTGTGAGCCATAACTACGGATGTCGTATTGTGTCTGCGAACACCTCAGTCGTACGGTCATTCTTGCACCATCATGGTCACGACACTGTTGGGAAATGTCGGAGAAGCACATAAAGAGGCGGTGCAAGCCCGAGTCCTGCGATTGGCATTGAATACTCCGGTGGCAGCCAGCCGAAGATATAGATGTTTAGGTAGAATTCGCAGCTTCATGACTTATTGCTCGTCGTGCCTGGGCAGCAATGCCCAGGCTGATGAGCCAACACGTTCGCTGATGATATAGACACCACGATCCTACTACCACTCACCAGCCCACAGCCAAAGCGCCTCGCGACAGCCATGGTCTTCAACAAGCGCAGGCCGTCGTTCGAAATGCACGGCGTACCCAGACTCGGAGGCGGTATAGGACTATTGATATGGTTGACCGTAGCGCTGCGATGCGATGTCGATCCCATTCAACACGGACTGTAAAGGTGAGAGTGAGGTTTTTAGGAGTCAACAGATCCAGCAACCACAGTACCTCCTTACCCACACCACCTCAGACCATCGAAGTAATACCCGCACGGACGATGACCAATAACCCTCCAACTCCAATCAAAGAGCAGAGAAAGACGAAAGTCAACAGTACCTCAATCCCACCCACCTCTCATCCCACGCTACCTCCCCCCCAGAACACACCCTCCACTCACGCTCCTCTCCTCTCCACGACCTTCCCATTCTTCGCCCCGCCTCCCACCTCCCCTTTCTCATACCTCCCCCCACCTCCCTCCGCCCCTTTCCCATCATCCACCCCGCGTTCCTCAAGCGCAAGCGCCTCATACCCCGCAATCAAATCCTCCGTATCGGCCGAAACACCAGCAGTGTCGGATGTTGAGCGCGTGGGAATCCGGCCAAATTTTCCGTGGAGGACGGGTGTGGAAGCCGCTGGTAAAGGAGTCGTTAGTCAGACCTCCGGCTGGGGCGTGGAAGAGGAGTGACACGGACCTGAGATTTGATCCCTCGATTCCTGCTTCTCCTTTTTCTTTTCCGCTCCGTGCTCGGCAGGCGACTGATTCCCTTCCTGCTCCTCCTCCTCCTGCCCCTTAACCCCGCTCCCCCTCTGACAAGGCGCCAGCAAATTCCATACCAACCGCTCAAACACCGGGCCGTCACAGACCATACCA
This sequence comes from Teratosphaeria nubilosa, assembly GCA_010093825.1. Lineage (NCBI taxonomy): Eukaryota > Fungi > Ascomycota > Dothideomycetes > Mycosphaerellales > Teratosphaeriaceae > Teratosphaeria > Teratosphaeria nubilosa. The sequence goes on from ML995954.1 coordinate 15,950, forward strand.
GCGTCCTCGACCTCACCATACCTTTTCCCATCCCCATCTCCATCTCCACTCGCAGCAGCAGCAGCATCTCGAGACTTCATCGCGAACTCGCCAGACCACGATCAGAAACGAAAAAAAAAAGCAGTATCCCACCAGCGTGACAGCAGCGTTCTCAAACGTGGATATTATGCCGCCGAGCCGGCAAGAAGCGAGAAGGACGAGATGAGATCGGCTGACCGCTACTCTGCCTCTCCGTGCGAGCTCTAAGAGCAGCACGCGCCTCGCCTTTCCGCAAGGATCACAGCACCAAAGCAGTGGTCAGATCAACCTCCCCATCCATCCATCCATCCATCCATCCCTCATCCCTCCCCACCTCGCCCCAACAGCACACACAGCACACCAAACGAAACGAAACCCCCTCATCCCAACCAACCCAACCCCCGTCCAGACCCCATCCCATGAGCGCAGCACACAAGTCCCCACCCTCGTCTGAAGAACAGAAAAGAACGAGCGGCGCATCGCAATGATTCATACCTTACGCACACCGCCAGACTATACCGCAAGCGGCAAGCCAGCAAAGCATTCACCTCCCGACCAAGCGGTGAGCTTAGCGGCGTCTTGGCCGAGACTAGTGGGATGTTCCGTCGCCACGCGTCGTCGGGTTGGAACGATCCTACCTACTGGACTGTGCAAGACGCTAAGCCTAGCGCACGTCCTCATCATCAGGGAAGTTGTTCGAAAAAGGTTTTAGGTATGACTGGTGATTGATGATTGATTCGCTCTCGACTGTGAGAAACTGCCCCGTGATGACACACCACCATCCCTGAACGCCTTCGCTAAAAATCGCAGACATGAATCGCCTCAAAACTCTTATAATCGCGCAGACAACCATTGCGTTTCTGAACTGATAACGATATCGAGCGGATGCTGGCCTGGCATCACCTCTAACTCTGCCTGATATACTCCATAGGCTTGAGCAGCTTCGCGGCGGGACCGTGCTGCTCCTGCAACGCGGCCTCGTACCGCGCCTTGACGCTCTTCTCGAACTCGGTTTCCTCGTCAAAGTCCTCTTCGTAGTCGTCCGGCTCGACTAAACCGCCCGTTTCGCGCTCCCGGTCCAGCTCGGCTTCCATCTCCTCGGCGTCACTGACCGTTTCCGGCTCGTCGGGCGCGGCGTACTTGCCTGTGCCTTTCGCCTTGGATGAGACCTTCATGTCTCGCATCATGCGCGACATTTGCTCTTGCTGGATCTGCTTCTTTGTGGCTTCTGCTTCCGTCTTTCGCTTCTCGAGTTCGGGTCGGTAGTCTTTGTCGAATTCCTGCCGTTTCTCCTCGACGGCGCGGAAGAAGTCGTCGACACCGGCGCCTGTCATGCTGCTCACTCCTACCACGCTGAGAGTGTTGTAGAATTCTTCCAGTACCAATGACATGCTGTTCAGGAGTGAGCCCATGTAGCCACTGCCTTCTCGCTCCTCCTCTTCCTCCTTCTTGAGTGCGGTCTGAAACGCCTCAAAGTCCCGCATCCACTCGACGGCCTCTTGCTCGCTTTTGACGTCGGTCTTGTTGAAGACGAGGATCATGGGGAGCTTGGTCTTGTAGAGGATGGAGATGGCGTAGAGCATGTTGGACATGAAGGTGGACGTGTTCTCGGTGGTGCGTGGAGTGTCGATGATGTAGGCGATGACGGTGGGGAAGCTGGAGGCGAGGGAGGAGAGGAGGATGCTGCCCGAGGCGGACCAGACGAAGACCTCGATCTGGCCGGGGGTGTCGATGAGGATGTGCGAGGGGAGGGACTTTTGGCTGTCTTGTTGTTGTTGTTGTTGTTGTTGTTGTTGTTGTGGTAGGCAGCGTTTTTCGAGAATGCTCATGACTTGGTCGATCTTGGTGCTGAACAGGTTCAAGCTGGTCAAGATGCCGCCGTTCGGCCCCAGATTGTACTGCTTCATGACTTCTTTGTAGTTGACGCTGTCTCGGATGTCGATGTTGGAGTCGAAGGGCACGCTGCGGACGGCCGGGTCGAGGTTGAGGACGTAGGGGGGGGCGTGCTGGGAGTCGGGGTGGTGCTGGTGGAGGTGGGCGTTGATGCGCTGCATGAAGGTCGTCTTGCCGGAACCCGCCATGCCGATGCAGATTACGGCGACGGGGGGCTGTGGAGGAGTCGAGCTGGAGGCCATGCTAGATAGACGGTGATATGGCCGAAGTAGACAGTGATATGGCCGAAGCCGTCGAGTGGGGGGTGTGACTGATGGTAGCAGAGCTAGTTGGAGATGTTTGACATGTGAAAGTTCTGATGACGCAAAATGTTGACTCGCGGGGCTGTTGCATGTCTGTCTGTACCTTGACTTTCTGCACACAATACTCGATATACACACAATGGGTTTGGAAGACTTTGAAAAGGAGTTGGCCGCCAGCAAAGAGTCAGGGCGACATTCATCCCCAACGCACCACCGCAGCCACCGCGACCGAGACGGAGACGAAGGCCGACATCGACACCACCACCACCACCACCACCACCACCGATCACATCGACCCCGCGACGACGAGCGACACCGACACAAGAGACATCGCGGTGATGACGACGACGACGAGCGGGAGCGGCGACACACGAGGAAGAGACGGCGGAGTGAAGAGCCGGAGACGAAGAAGAAGAAGAAGGACGAAGAGCACGTGACGGTGTGTGACAGCGACGGCGAGGACGAGTGGGCGGAGAAGGAGGAAGGCGCGACGGCGCCAGTGGAGGAGCGGCGGCGGGATGCGCACGGCGGAGGCGGAGACGGCCCGATGCGGCGAGACGCGTGGATGCAGGAAGCGTCGGCGCTGGACGTCGACTACGTGCGGCGTCGCAAGAAAGACGAGCCGCAGAGTCAGTTCGTCGGCGCCAAGCAGAGTCACGAGTTCAAGGTGCAGCAGACGAGCGTCAACCCGCATCTGGCGGATCTGCAGCGGGACTTGGACTCGGATGGCGATGGTGGAGACGCGGAGAAACTAGACACGCACGCGGTCAGCTACACCTTTGGGGACTCGGGCAGCTCGTGGCGCTTGACCAAGCTGCAGGCGGTCTACAGGCAGGCCAACGAGAGCGGCAGAGACGTGGATGATGTCGCGTTGGAGCGCTACGGCGACCTGCGAGATTTTGACGACGCACGCGAGGAGGAGCGCGAGATGGACCGGCGGAAGATGTATGGCAACGACTATGTGGGCCTGGAGAAGCCGTCGGGTGAGCTGTACCAAGAGCACAAGATGGAGGCCGGCATACGGCGTGACGCTCAGAAGCAAGAAGATTCAAAAGACCTCCCTCAAGCCGAGCGCATGGCGGAACTCCCGCCGCCACAGACAACAGCACCACTCGACCGCACAGCTCTCAACAAACTCAAAGCACAGCTCATGCGCGCGCAACTCATGAAATCACCCAATGCCGCCCAACTCGAAGAAGAGTACAGCCGTGCCGAGGCTGCCAGCATGGCCAATACCGTTCAACCCGACGTCGTGGTCCTCAGCAACCAGGACAACCGCACGCTCGCCTCCCGCGCCGCCGAAGTCAACGCCGTCTCTGGCAAACGCGGCCGCGAACGGGGCTTGGTGACGGAAAACGAAGACATGTCCATCGAAGACATGGTGCGCCAGGAGAAACGCACGCGTGGCGCAGGTGAAGGTCGTGCCTTTGCTGAGCGAATCGCCAAGGACGGCAGATTCAAAGACGATCTGGACTACATGGACGACAATGCCCAAAACTTGGGCAAGAAAGTCCTCAAATCCGGCGTCAACCTCCGCAACACGGCGATCGCCGACTTCCAACAGACCCAACGCATCCTCGACTCCTGCCCTCTCTGCCACCACGAAGATCGCCCCGGCGCCGATGCCTTACCCACAGCTCCTGTCGTCAGCCTCGCAACCCGCACTTACCTCACCCTACCCACCGAGCCAGAAGTCGCCAAGGGCGGCGCCGTCATCGTGCCCATCCAACACCGCATGAACCTCCTCGAATGCGACGACGACGAGTGGGAAGAAATGCGCAACTTCATGAAGTCGCTGACCCGCCACTACGCCGCGCAAGACAAGAGCGTCATCTTCTACGAAAACGCCGCCCACATGCTGAGCAGGAAAGGGCACGCAGCGCTCATCGCCATCCCCCTCCCCCATCACCTCGCGGAAAACGCACCCGCCTACTTCAAAGAAGCCATCCTCGCGTCCGACGAGCAATGGACCCAACACACCCCCATCATCGACTCCCTATCCCTCTCCGCCAAACCCGGATACGGCAAGCAGGCGTTCCGCAAGTGTCTGCCGCGGGAGATGCCGTATTTCCACGTCTGGTTCACGTTGGATGGCGGCATGGGGCATGTGGTGGAGGACGAGCGCCGGTGGCCTAAAGGCGATTTGTTTGCGAGGGAGGTGGTTGGCGGGATGTTGGATCGGGGGCCGGAGGTGGTCAAGAGGCAGGGGCGGTGGGAGAGGTTCGATCGGAGGGTGCTGGGGTTTCGGAGGTTGTGGGCGCCGTGGGATTGGACGGCGGTGTTGATGGGGGGTTGATCGGAGGGGAGACTGTCGAAGGTGCTGGATCGAGAGTCCGCTGCACGACTGAGACGGACTTGCATGCATGACTCATTCCGGGGAGGCAGGCGCAGAGGCGGTATGTCGCCACCGAGAAGACCAGTCCCAGGACTGCATTATTACCAAGCGGGCGGTACGTACTCGTGTAATCAAGAAAAGCCATGGCGCATCATCGACGCGGACATGTACTGTATCCATGTACGTACATCAAACACCTCTTCACGCCACAACAGAGTGCCGTTTTCCTCTACCGAAAATGCAACTCGCGCTCCTGCCTCTCTACCCGGGTCCAATGTTCCTTTTGCAGTACCCTTATCCCCTAAAACCGTCCCTAAACTCGGAATATTCCATTCCATCCCACCCCCCCTCACCCCCTCCCTCACACCCCAACAAATGCGCCCCGTCGAAATCTCCTGCGCCATCCCCTTCCAAGCCCCCATCCCAACCTGGCTCCAAAACCCTCAGGCGCAATCCACACACACCTCCCACGCCTACCTCACGGCCACGCCCAAACCACCCGGCTGGGGCGCTCATACGTCCCAACCACCCGCTCCGCAGGCATGATCGGCCGTCTTGATGAGCAGGGGCGGGAACGGCTGGGGTTTCCGAGGTGTTTTGATTGGGGGGTAGGGTGGGGGAGAGGGGGGTTTTGGAGGGGTTGGTTGCGGGGATGGAGTATTCCGAAGTTCCTGCGTTGCATCATCGTGGAAGGTGTTTTTGTGTGATGCTAGTCTGCGAAGTGAGGTTGCGGTGCCGGTTTTGGGGGCTAGAGAGGAGGAGGAGGAGGAGGAGGGCCAGGTGCGATGGGAGGTTTTGGAAGGCGAGGACGAGGAGGGATATGCCGTTTCTTCGCGGACTACGTGATGAGGCGTGGAAGGTGGAGGTGGAGGGGAGGGAGGTGGATTGGGAGGCGTTGTATCGGTGGATGATGGCGGAGAGTTATCTGGGGGTTGCGGGGATTGGGAGGGTGGTGGCGAGTCGGAGGCGGGTTTGGGATTGGGTGGGGCGGGTTTTGGTTTTGACGATTTATTGGGGGGGTTTGGGAGGAGATGGGAAGTGGCGATTCTTAGTAATCGACCCCCACCACCTCACTGATGAGCGACAGCATAGCGGTGACTTTCTCCTCTTCCAGGCGTCTGCCGACGAGCGCGAGGCCGACGAGCGCGTTTTCGTGGTTCTCTGGACGACCATCTAGTTGGATTTAGCATGACACCCTTTTCGTATGGCTGAGAGGCAAGGGCGTGCATACAATACTCCATAACCTCCTTATCCTTCTCTGAAACCGGCTTCCAATCCTTCGGCACCCGATCCTTCTGCACATCCACCTTCGTGACGGGAAACACTCCGGTCGTCAGATCCAGCAGCGGCGATAGCACGCCATAATGCCTAGGGGAACCCGTCAGCCAATAGCATCTCCAGCAGGGAATACCGGATCCGCCTTACCACGGATACCCCCCATCATGCCTAATAGCCGGAAACGGCGTACTGGGCATGATCAACCCATCCAGCGGCCTACCCGTCCCCGTCTCCCGCTCCGTCGCCTGCCACCGCTCCAACCACTTCTGTGCCAACAGCGCCCTCTGATGCTGCACCCGCCACGTCTCCAGCACGCTGGGTTTCTGCTTCTGCGAGTCCTCCACCCAGCGCTGGATCTGCGGGTTCAACGGTTCGCCGGACGAGGACGTGGTATCGCGGAGGAACTCCTCGCCGCCGTCTGCGGACCACATTTTCATGATCAGGTCGTGAGCTTCTTGCATTTCGACGGGGGTGAAGGGGATGGTCTTGTGGCCGGCGGCTTCGAGGGCGGATTTGGTGAGGGCGAGGGCGCGGAGGAGCGGTGGCGTGGCGCTGCAGTGGCCGTCGCTTGTTGCGATGCCGAAGCAGAGTTGGCGGGGTAGGGTTTCTTGGTCTTCCCGCCAAGGGAGGGGGAGGCACTGTGGGTCGTGGAGCCAGGGCTGCCGGGATGCGAGCGATGTCATGAAGAGCCGCACGTCGTTGGCGGAATGGCACATAGGCCCCGCGCAGGACCGCACGGCTTCTTGTCCGAGATACGTGTTGGTCACGCCTTGGTAGGACACCCGTCCGTGGCTCGGTCGGAGTCCAAAGAGTCCTGTAAAGCTGCACGGATGCCTTATGCTACCTCCAATGTCCGTGCCTACGCCGAGGAGGCTTCCGCGGAATGTGAGGAGCGCGGACTCGCCGCCCGAGGAGCCTCCGGTCGTGAGCTGCCGGTTCCGAGGATTGACGGTGCGGCCGAAGACGTTATTGACGCTTTCGCCCATCATGAGCGTGGCGGGGACGTTGGTCTTGACGTACATGATGGCGCCTGCATTGAGGAGGAGGGTGACGAGCGTGGAGGGTTCTGTGGCGGGTTTGAAGGCGTAGGAGATGTACCCGATGGTGCTGTCGAGGCCGGGGAGGTTGAATTGATCCTTGAGGCTGATCGGCAAGCCGTGGAGTGGTCCGGTTGTCTCGCCTGTTCGGGATTGGTAGGCGTCGAGGTCTTTGGCTCGGGCGATGGCTTCGTCGAAGTATATTTCCGTGATGCAGTTGAGGAGTTGCTGGGCGACTGCTGCTCGGTGACATACTGCTTTTACCACTTCTTCGGATTGCCACTCGCGGGCTGCGATTTTGGAAACGACTTCTGAGGCTGTTGATGAGGTGATCGCGAGCTCGCGAGCTGTAAACAGTCCTGAGGTTTGTGGGAAGTCTTGAACATCTGATTTGTCCTCGGGTGGAAGCAGATTGTCAGGTATACGCCACTCGAGTGGTGTCTTCCTTGTCCTTTCCGCTTGCTTGCCGCTGGCGATGGCCTGCCAGGGCTCATTTTCCTGCACCGAAGTCATGTCTGTCTCTGGTCTGTCCACCAAGGCGCAATCATAATGAAATGATCGACGTTGAGTGCTAGACATGTCCCATGCTGGATGAATATGATCGCCGCCTGCGGATGATTATTGGCTGCAGATTGGAGGAACCGACTTCGGTTGGCCTATCCCCGTCTCTAAGCTTTCACGCGAACCGTGTCATCGTGGTCTCGTCAGGGCCACCTGGCTTAGCTACATCAATAGGCGAGCACTTGGCCGTGAAGACCAAGCTTCTTATCAGCGATGTATTGCATGATTGGGACGCGCTACGGTAACCTCCAGAGTCGTCGGAAGCATGCCGCCCGTCCGCGGCTGCCAAGAGATAATCTACAGGGACGTCTGTGACGGCAATGACTCGTTTGCGAACGAGTGTTGATGTGGGTTTGAACTTTGACCCGTACATCGAGTGGCCGACCACTACGGAACTGCTGCCCTCTGCACATACGACATGGCGGACACAGGCACGGTAGCACCGCCGCTGTCCCAAGGCGTCGCCTATGGTCTCGTGTTGGGTTTCGGCATCGCCTTCGCCCTGCTCATGAATACGATCACTTGGTTCTCGCGGCGCTTCCTGCATGAGTCGAATGTGAATAGGTTTCGAACGCTATGCAAGAGCGTCGGCTGATGGATACCAGGACACGCACATGTTGATGACGGCCAAAAAAAGCGTCAAGACTGGTTTGGTCGCGGCAGCTGTAGTCTCGTCGTGGTGCTACGCCGCAACCATCTTGTAAAAGTCCGCGCTCAACACTTCCGAATCGCACTGCTGACGTGCACAGGAACTCCGTCCGCCTGACATACGTCTTCGGCTTCGCTGGACTGTGGTGGTTCGTCTCGGGCGCAACGGTCCAGATCCTGCTCTATGCCATCATGGCCATCGAGCTCAAACGCCGTGCGCCGCGTGTCAACACTATTCTTGAAGCTTTGCGCGTTCGGTTTGGTAAGAGCACGCATCTTGTGTTCTTTGCCTACGGCGTTTCCGTTCAGATCCTGGTGACGGCTGCCTTGCTCCTTGGAGGATCCGCGGCCTTCTCGGTCTGCACTGGAGCGAACACCGTTGCGATGAACTATCTGATCCCGTTGGGAGTGGTCATCTATACGTGTGAGTTGTGTCCCCGGTCATCATGCCTAGTTTTCATCTGCTGATCTCCGTCCAGACCTCGGCGGTTTGAAGTCGACCTTCCTGTCAGACTACATCCATACGCTGGTTATATTTGTGCTTGTGTTGGTGGTCATGTTCCAAGTCATGGCTGTTAAATCACTGCCAGTCCTCGGGTCTCCGGGAGCCTTGTGGGATCTACTACAACCGGGCATGCTGAAAACTGAAGCATACGGCGCGAAGGACGGCTCCTACCTCACAATGCAGTCCGGACAAGGGTTGTTACTCGGGGTCGTCATAGTGGTCTCTGGCTTTGCGGCAGTCTTTGTGGACCCGTCGTATGGCCAGAAGGCCATTGCCGGAAAGCCCGACGCTGTCGTGAAGGGCTACTTCTATGGCGCCTTCGCCTGGTTCTCCATTCCGCTTGGCCTCTGCGCTACCATGAGTAGGCACTCATCTCCCCTGCAGCATGACATTGCCGAAAGACACTGATTTGTTGCATGACTGCAGGCTACGTGGCAGTGGCGCTGTCGAATACAGAGTACTGGCCCGTCTCTGGTGGCGTAACCCCGTACCAGATCAACAACGCACTCATTCTCCCGCTTGCTGCCCAAGCTATTATGGGCAAAGGTGGCGCCGTAGCTGTCATACTGATGGTGTTCATGGCAGTGACAAGCTCGTTCAGTGCCGAGATTGTAGAGTGCACCCTCGCTGGCGAGTGAAGATGATTTGCTGACGCGGATAGGTCGCCCACGCCTCGATCGTGACGTTCGATATCTATCGCCCATGTAAGTTTCGAGGCGCGGTGCAGCTGAATTCTCTGACAAGCTTCAGATATCAACCCTCAAGCCAATGATCGAGAACTCAAGCTGGTGTCGCACATGGCACTGTGCCTCTTCGCCATCTTCTCGGCATCCTTCGCCACCGGATTGAATTACTCTGGCATCTCAATGGGCTGGATACTAGAGTTTCTGGGTGTCCTGCTCGGAGCGGCAGTGGTTCCAATCGTCCTAGCCGTCAATTCGGCACATGTGAGCCCTCAATACATGGTGTTCGCAGCACCCACAGGCACCGCATGCGCTTTCGCATCTTGGCTCGGCCTGACGAAGGGAATGTACGGATCCATCAACGTTACGACGACTTTTGAAAACTGGCCGATGTTTTGTGGCTGCACCGTTAGCCTATTCGTCCCGCTCATCATTTGGCTTGCGATGTGGCCATATCACACAAAGGCGTACGACTGGGCCAAGCTATTCCGCATGGAAGCTGCACAGCCTCGTCCCGGCGACTTGTCATTTGAGCCAGACGACAATTCCGATCTTGGTGACTGGGATCCAATCGGCCTTGCGCGCGCCTCGCGAAACGCCAAGATAGTCTCCCTTGTGCTGTGCTTGATATTCTTGATCCTCATACCGTTCAGCTTGTACGGGACCGGCTACATATTCAGTCGTGCCTTTTTCACTGCCTGGACTGTTGTGGTGTTTGTCTGGTGCTGGGTCGCTGCATTGTTGATCTGGTGCATGCCTGTCTGGGAAGCTAGAGCATCCTTTCGTGCCATCGCACATGGCATCTGGGGCGGCAAGACCATGCCAGAAAGCCCTTCAGCGGCTCCAAACGGGCGGGAGAAGACAGTACCTCGGATCACAGGCGAGGAGGTAGAGCCGTGATCTGCAGTCAACGTCGTCGGCTGTGCCATATGGAGGACCCGACCGGGCACGTCTGCCCGATCTGTCCCGGGTATGGCCTCTTTCCTGTCAGGAGCTCGACGATCTAGCCTCTGATATCTGTGTACAGAATGATTGTCAGGGCGCGTTGCGATGCACTTCGCAGGATGCCTGTGGTCATGGCACTGCCAGGATGCCTGAAATCCCGTAATCAAGGTTCTCTTCTGCGTCAAAGTCCCGCGCGAAGCTTCCACTTCAGCCAAACACGATCCGTATTGGCGCTTGGCTGACAACCACGTTGTGTACACAGCCACCATTGCAGCTGCGAGTAGCTTGTCTATAACATCAACCTGGAGCGTGGCAACCGCGTCTTGGGTCGTGTCCTCGGCCGATCGATGACGAGAAAGGCCATGGGAAGACGAGTGCCTGCTGAAGCGCATGCGACAAGCATCGTACACACGGCCTTGCCCGAGGTCTTGCCTTCAGCGCTGGGCAGCTGTGTTGCTCATGCGTGATATGCGGAAAAGTGCAAGTCGGCATGTCACGGCAAACGAGCCGCGTCGTGTGTCGTCCCGTCTCTCACCATCTTGCCCGACTCACGACGACCCTACCAGCGGTCGAGATTCCAGAGCTTCGACGCTTCGGGGTCTGAGATCTGCAGTGCGGTCACTCGGCAACAGCCGCGTAGCCGCCCGTTGATCCCGCCCAACCCAAAAGGGGCCGTTCTGGCCAGCACTTTCCATGTCGTGGTTATTATAGTCGCTTGACATCGAGTCGCTCTTGCGTGAGAAGCTTCGCGCCTTCCGCTCTGTGACGATCGAATCTCAGTGTCCCCCCAGCATTCCCTGCCCTCGGTGCGCACTGCAGGCGGTTGGGGATCACCGCCTGCCGCCGGCATTGCACTAAACCGCATTGAATGAGGCAGTGCAAATGCTTGGCATGGGCCGACAATCCACGTGAAGTGACGACCGTGCAAACCATGCCGACGTCCTCATAATCTTCGTGTGCATGCTGTCTGCTGGTCAACGGTCGACGCGCGCCCCCGCTGCACTTCTGACTTCGCAGAGACAACTCCGCTGCTGCATTCGTCGGGCCTTTGCACTTTCCAGATATCGCCTCGGAAGGAGCGACTGGTAGCGCGGGCTGCGCCTTCGAACTAATAAGGGGGAGCGGGTGGGGTTGTTGCCTCCCTTGACGGCAACAGGGCTACGCGGACTGCACGTGGCAGTCGAAGCCTGAGTGGTGGTGGACGGAGGCGAATTCTGCATTATATCCCCCAAGGCAGGTCGGCAGCTTGGCTAATCTACGCTGACTTGCACTGCCTCGTGCGACCACGCAGCACGTACAATCATCATCAGTGGCTTCGGCGCTCCGGCTGACCCTGCCACCAGCTCGCACTTGCCTGTGTTGTGCGAGGCGCATGCCCAGCACTGCTGAGCAGGGCGTTGCGAATGAATGTTGCGACTTCCAAGCGAGGGTCCTTGATCTTGCCTGCTGCAGTGGACTGCTACTACCATTAGTCCGGTCCAGCGCTGCCACCCAAACAGTCCTGGGTTCAACGTCTCATCAATCCGCCTCGTGGTCACTTCGACGACATCGACTCCGCCGCTCTCGCCTGCCTCGGCACCCTCATTCATAAAGGTCTTGCTGCACCTCCAAAGTGCATCCTTCCCCTGTCTATCCAGCGCATATGCCTTAGACCCAGACACCGACCCTGGTCACCAACTGGACAGGGCAACTTGGCCGCTGCCTAGTACCTCGCCCGAAGACAGCGGTGTCGGCAAGCATGGCGGAGCACACCCGAGGCGCGTCTTCGACTGAAGGTCGCCGCCCCCCATCATCTTCGCCAGGTTCCGCGCGCAGACCTCGCGCACCTACCATTACCATCGATACGTCTGCAGTTCAGCGAAAATCCAGCACTGGCGAGAATATGAAGCAGACAGCAGACGATGAAGCAGAGGACGGAGGAGACATATCGCCGGGTAGCGACTTGTCGCCAATTGCCCTACAGTCTGGATCCAAAGCGGCATCAACAGCGACCGATGCGCGACCCAGCAACAACTACTTCGAGAGTCGAGACTCGAGGCCCACCAGCCGGCCCACCAGCCCCCACAATGTCTCATCGCCGGTTCAGTGGAACAATTCACGCAACTATCTATCCGTGCCCGCGGTTCGGAGTCGCGGTCACAGTTTTGACACGGATGCGTCTGCAGAAACATCTCAGACAGCTTCAGATGTAACGTACGTGAATAGTATTTCGCCTACGTCAAGCCATCCTCCCAAGGCGTTTGATGATCGCGAAAGACGTGTCGGTGCTGGTGATCATCCGGTTCTGCCCGATGATGAGGCACTCAAGCCCGACGCCGGGACCGAAGGTGACTTTGAGCGCGAGAACAATCCGTTCGCCTTTGCGCCCGGACACATGACCAAGCTTCTGAACCCCAAGAGCCTGGGAGCGTTCCATGCCGTTGGCGGCATTGCCGGGATGGAGAAAGGGTTGCGAACGAACAGGAACTCGGGTCTGTCTATGGACGAGTCCAAGTTGGAAGGGATCGTCAAGTTTGAAGAGGCAACAACAAGTGGACGTCCGTCGTCGATCGATGGGGGGTTTCCAGAGCCGCCGCATCCGGAGCACTCGGGCGAAATCCACGGCACCGCCTCGTTTGAGGATCGCAAGAGGATATTCGACGACAACCGCCTTCCTGAACGAAAGGCCAAGAGCATCTGGGTTCTGATGTGGTTGGCATATAACGACAAAGTGCTCATCGTGTTGACCGTTGCTGCTGTCATCGCGCTGGCGCTCGGTCTTTACCAGGCATTGGGCACTCCCGAGGGTGGCGTAGATTGGATCGAAGGTGTGGCGATCATCGTTGCTATCGTTGTGGTGGTAGTCGTCGGGGCACTCAATGACTGGCAGAAAGAGCGGCAATTTGTTAAGCTGAATAGAAAGAAGGACGATCGCATTGTTAACGTCATCCGGTCCGGCAAAACACACGAAATAAGCATCCACGATCTCCTGGTCGGCGACATCCTCCTCGTCGAGCCGGGCGATATTATCCCGGTTGACGGCATTTACATTGCCGGCCACAGTGTCAAGTGCGACGAATCTTCGGCAACCGGTGAGTCCGACGTCTTGAAGAAGACTCCCGGCGACAGGGTCTACCGTGCGATGGAGTGTGGCGAGCCGCTCAAGAAGCTGGACCCATTCATGATATCTGGTGGCAAGGTCACAGAGGGCTTTGGTCGTATGCTTGTTACCGCCACTGGTATTCACTCATCACATGGCAAGACCATGTTGTCACTCCAGGAGAGCAATGAAGCTACGCCTTTGCAGACCAAGCTCAACGGCCTTGCTGAGTACATTGCGAAGCTGGGCAGTGCTGCGGCGATCGTACTCTTCATCGTACTGCTCATCAAATTTCTTGCGCACCTCCCACACAACAATGGCAGCCCGGCAGACAAAGGCCAGGAGTTCATGACGATTCTGATCACCGCCGTTACTATCGTGGTCGTTGCTGTGCCGGAAGGTCTGCCATTGGCGGTTACATTAGCACTGGCCTATGCTACAAAGCGCATGTTGAAGGACAGGAATCTCGTGCGAGTTCTCCGGTCTTGCGAGACCATGGGTAATGCTACCTCGATCTGTTCTGACAAGACTGGAACACTTACCCAGAACGTCATGACCGTCGTGGCTGGCTCGCTTGGCACCTCGAACAGATTCACCAATCGAGCGACTAATATCGGTGGCGAGCGAGACGAGGTGGGCAGCGTATTGACGTCGGAGTTCATCACGTCGATGGCCAAGCAGGTCAAGGATTTGTGGAAAGACAGCATCGCCATTAACTCCACTGCATTTGAATCAGAAGACAACGGCAAGAAGGGGTTTGTTGGCTCCAAGACAGAGACTGCGCTTCTGGATTTTGCTCGCGAAAACCTAAACATGGACTTCGTCAGACTGGAGCGCGGCAATTCCCAAGTTGTGCAGATGATGCCCTTTGATTCTGGTCGAAAATGTATGGGCACGGTCATCAAACGCAAGGATGGAGAGGGATACCGCTTGATGGTCAAAGGTGCCAGTGAGATCATGCTAAAGTATTGCTCCTCCATTATTCGAGACCCTGTGAAGGGTATACAGTCAACGACCATCACCGAAGATAACGTAAAGGCACTGCAAGCCTTGATCGACGCTTACGCGGAAAGATCGCTTCGGACCATTGGCTTCATCTATCGCGACTTTGAGTCCTGGCCTCCGCGGAACGCTCGTCGGCAAGAGGATGATAGTACGCAGGCTGTGTTCGAAGACGTCTGCCAGAACATGACCTTCTTCGCCGTCGTCGGCATCCAAGATCCTCTGCGCGAGGGAGTCCCAGAGGCTGTGCGCGACTGCATCAAGGCCGGAGTCTTTCCACGTATGGTCACTGGTGACAACATCCTTACGGCGAAGGCCATCGCCAAAGAATGCGGCATCCATACCCAGGGTGGCCTCGCTTTGGAGGGCCCGGACTTTCGCAAGATGAGCAAGACTGAACAACGCGCCATCATTCCCAAGTTGCAGGTCCTCGCGCGCTCTTCGCCCGAGGACAAGCGCATCCTCGTGAAGCGCCTCAAGGAGATGGGCGAGACTGTGGCCGTGACTGGCGACGGCACCAACGATGCACCTGCGCTCAAGGCTGCCGACATTGGCTTCTCCATGAACATCGCCGGCACTGAAGTTGCAAAAGAAGCGTCCGACATCATTCTGATGGACGACAATTTTGCTTCTATTGTCCTGGCGCTTATGTGGGGTCGCGCGGTGAACGACGCTGTCCGCAAATTCTTGCAATTTCAGATCACGGTCAACATCACCGCCGTGCTGTTGGCCTTCATTTCCGCAGTCTCAAGCTCAGAGGAGGAATCTGTCTTGACCGCTGTGCAACTGCTGTGGATCAACCTCATTATGGACACGATGGCCGCTCTGGCTCTTGCAACGGATCCGCCAACCCGCACCATCCTCGATCGTAAGCCAGATCCGAAATCTGCGCCTCTGATTTCCGTCACGATGTGGAAGATGATCATTGTGCAGTCCATCTATCAACTGGTCGTGACACTCATCTTGTATTTTGCTGGCAAAACTATCCTGAATGGTATCCTCTCGAATGATCCCACCCGAGGCCACCAAGAGCTGCAGACTTTGGTGTTCAACACGTTTGTGTGGATGCAGATCTTCAATGCGCTCAACAATCGTCGTCTGGATAACCGCTTCAACATCTTCGAGGGCATTCTGAACAACTGGTTCTTCATCTGCATTTTCTGCATCATGATCGGTGGACAAGTGCTTATCATCTTTGTTGGTGGGTGGCCGGCCTTCCAAGCTGTGCGACAGAATGGCGCCCAGTGGGGTATTGCCTTGATTCTCGGTGTCATTTCGTTGCCCGTCGGCATCATCGCACGCCTCATTCCGGACTCCTTTGCCGCTGCCGTTGTGCCTGCGGCGATCAAACGATGGGCAAACCGTAACAAGGAGGTGGTCGTGACCGACGAGGAGAACCCATTCGAGTTCAATCAGGCTCTTTACGACATCAAGCAGGAGCTCGCGTTCATCAGGAAATACAAGGGTGGTCGTCTTAATGCTCTGAGGTTCGCCGTTTCGCACCCGAAGGAGGCACTCCTACACAGCAGGAGCCCAAGTCGCGGCCGCGCCAGTTCGAGTCTGCCGAGGACGCCCAACAATGAGGCCAGCGACATGGATGATGGTCAGTCTTTGCCGCCGCCTACACCAGATTCGCGGCGTAGGCGTGGAAGGTCTCGGTCCAATTCAGCCTTTGCCGCAACAGCCATGGCCGGTATTGTCGCTGGCTCGATTGCGGGTGGCTGGTCGCCGATCGACCGACGCGATGGCGACAATGACAGCTTACGCTTTGGCCGCAGTCGGTCGAAAAGTGATCTGACCAAGGACATCAAGATGGAGCTGCATCCCCAAACAAAGAAGGGCGATGGCGTGCTCCTCAGTGAGAATCCAGCGGAGCAGGCAGGCACGCCTGGTCAGTCGGCCGGAACAACGCCACAATTTGGTCACGGTCCATTTGGTGGCGAACCGAGCTCTACGAGGAATGACCAGAAGTCTGCCGACAGGCCATAGGGACGCGAAGTTTCTGGATCTTTTGCATTACAGCAGCTGCACTCTTTCCCTCCTCAGGATCAACTAGCAGCAGAATATGAGCGACAATGATGATAAGCGCCAGGAGCCTACAAGAAGCTGTGCGAGAGAGTCAACGACAGTCCCACGACTCTTATCATCCTGTAATTCGCATGGTGGTTGGGCAGTTCAGCTTCATCAAGATATCGCCGCAGGGTACGACACCGCCCGACCTACACCATCATCCTCTTCTGGCATGATCGAAGAAATCCTGGGTTGGCCTTTCCTATAAACATAGACATTATACGGCCGGGAGGGAAAGGGGGGGGGGGCCGCGGTCGTGAGGGACTGCAGAAAGCTTCGACTCTTCTCTCTATCTGGCACAGGCATGAGCGAAATATATAGCAACAGGAATAAAATCAGCTTCGTGATCGTCCCGTTGTCCACGCCTGCAACTTTAATACACGAGCAGGCATCCCGATGCTAGGCTTTCTCGCGACATTGCGACCACATCTACGCACTGTAGAATGCAGATTGCAGCCTTCCCGTTGCAATAGCTGACATGGTTTGTTCCGTTTTATCTCTGTCAACATCGGGGCAGATTCGCTAGCTTATTTGAACGTCTTGTTAAAGATTATAGCTAAAATATAGTATTATTCTTAACTATCTACAGGGGCAGATGCCTTAATATTGTTACGAATCGACATAGGAGTCTTGGCATTTATAGAGCACAAGGACGCTAATTAGAGAAGGCTTAGCTACAGGATAGTTTTCTTTACAAAGGACACACGCTATACCTAGAAAGGATAGTAATATATAAAAGTGCTTTCTAGCTTATAGTAAAATATAAAAGAGTATATATATAGTAATCTCTCTACCTCCTCTAATCTCTAGAGAGTATAGAGAGTATAGAGAGCAGCCTAGACAGGACATAGTATATAAGAATATATAATAAACTTATTTAAACTATATTTAACTTATGTTAGTAATTAACTAATTAGAATTAACTATTATTAAACTTTTATTATTTATTAGAACTACTTAGCACTTCTTTCTCTTTATGTACTTATCTAAAGAAGCTACTAATACTTACCTATTTAGGTTATATATACTTAAGGTATATATAATCTACTAGTTAGTTATTAATACTTTAAATACTCTTAAGTATAAGTTCTATATTAAGAAACGCTTTAGGAACTCTAGCTTCTAGTAAAGCTAGAGGATTAATATAAGTAAGGACTATAAAGAGAGACTATACTATAAAGGTTACTAAACTAGACCTCTACTATAGAGACTAAACTAAACTTAAGAACTAGCTTAACTAAATATAGTTATACTTTATATTTAATAATATTATATAGAATAAAACCTTGTTTGCTACTACCTATATATATAGTAATACTTAGAGATAGATTAAATTCTACCTTTTAAAGTATCTTAGAGATAGTACTAACTATAAAGAATATTTTAGAAACTTTAACGCCTTTAGGACAGAGATTTAGAAGATCTATAGAATCTATAATAATAAGAAAGTTTTAACTAGAGTTATCTAGCATCTAATCTAGAAGTTATTAGCTTCTAATTATATAGCTAAGTTTAAGTAATATGCTTAAGTTATAGAATAGGATAATAACGCCTTAATAGTTATATTCTAATAAGGCTTAAAGAATAATATTAAGAATAAACTTATGCGTAATAGAGTAATAAACAATAACCTAGACTAGATAATTAAGAGCGCAATCTAGATTAATAATATGTTATATAAGCAAGTAATAGAAAGATGCTATAAACATAAAGGTAGAAGATATAGCTTTATATCTACTAGCTAGACTAGAGAAACATATAATTAAGATAATAACTATAATACTATAAACTAGAAAGTAAACAATATATAATAACTTAATAATAGAAGACCTAAGTGTTAACAACTGACCAGCGGGTTATACGTACCAAAGTATGTTACAACCCAAACAGGTAAGCGTCAGTAAGCTTCTTTAGATAAGTACGCACAAAGAGGGGATATGCTAATGTGAAGTGATGAACAACAAGAGTTTAATAACAGTTGATTCTAATCAGTTAATTGCTAACATGAGTTAAACACAGTCCAAACAAGTTCATCCTGTGTTCCTATATACATAGCAAGTGTTTAAATTATGTAGCCTGCTATTGCTGCTTTCTATGCTTTTAGTGCTCTTAGTAGAATCACTACAAGTATTAAAAGCATTGCAAGCAAGCTGCAGCGGGACGTTCCTTAGCCTGTAGCTTTGCCTATCCCTTAGACCAATTTGTTAGCGTTGTGTATTAGTTCAATTTGTAACACCATCCCCCTTCCTGCCTAGCTTGTCCTAAGCTAGTTATAAGGTTGGCTGCTTCTTATCTGCATTCTCCAGCTATGGCGCTATTCTTTCCTTAACATGCCTAAATCCTTAGGACAAAAGAGATCCTCCACTTAAGACCAATTACTGCTTAGAAAATTCATCTATTAAAACAGGAAGGTCATGCCTAAAGCGTGCTCTTACTACTAACGCTATAGTTGCGTATATAAGGTGCACATGCAATCTGGCCGTTACAGCGAGTGTAACACACATAGCTATAAAGGATGTAATATAAAGATCACATTGTCCAAATAGGAAAGATTAAGCAAGGAGCGTGTAAAGCTCCTAGCTTAGATAAAGGAGGCTTAGGAGGCCTCTGCTGCTACAATAGAGCAGGAGCGTGAAGCTCGCGCAGTAACGTCTACTGTAATTACTAAAGAAGAGCAGCTAGCGAAGCAGTTAGAGCTAATAGACAAGCGTGTTAATAATGCTATGTCTGTGGCTAAGGCGAATGTCCAGGAGGCAGAGGTGGAGGAAGAGTTGCTATCTAATCTCCTAGAAGGGACATTTCCTTCTGGCGCTGAGCTCTCCCTTTTGCTATATACTTAGATAGCTAACTCTGGGAATATAGGGCTTGATCCTTCCAACTTCTTCTTAGAGGTGCTAGGGGCTATCTAGTTTAACCCTTCTCTTCCCTTAGGTAGAACCGCCTTAGGAGAGGGTTACAGTTTGTAAGGTTGTTTCTTAGTTCCTAGGTATTTTCTGAGTCTGGATATCCCTTCTAACTAACTAGGTACTAATTGTTTTTGTAGTCCAGAATTCTTTTAACTTTGAATTTGGTTTCTTCTTTAGACTCATAATAGAATGTCTCCTGCAAGGATGTGTCTAGGTCCGCTAGTTCTAAGAGCAATACGTGGAAAACTAGGTGTATCTTCGCGTCTAGTGGAAGTGCTAGCCTGTAGTTCACAGGTCCTCTAGCTTCTTTTATTAAGAATGGTCCAACCTTCTTGTGGTCTAGTTTCTTTGTTAGTTGTCTTGTTCTCAGGTTTTTAGTGTTAAGATACACCTTATCCCCCCTCTTTAGCTAAGGCACCATTCTTAATTCCTAGCTTTTAAGCCTTTCCTAATCCCTCTGGATCATTTTCCTTGCTTCTTTATGCAATTGTTAGAGATCACTCGCCTGGACCATCGCAGCCTAAGCAGCCTTATAGTAGTATTTAGGTCTAAAAACATTAGGGTCCTTTCCAAAATTCAGAAAGAATAGTGATCTGCCTATTATTACAGAATCCATATTGTTGATTACTAACTAGGCCATAGGTAGTAGGGCTACCTAGTTGTTTATTACTTTATTAACATAGTGCTATAAGTATGTCTCAAGCGTCTGATTAATTCTTTTAGTCTGCCTATCTGTTTGCGGATGAAACGCTGTTAATAACTTCTGCTTAGTCCCTAGGAGTGTAAGAAGTGTCTTCCAATATTGTGATGTAAAGAGCTTATCTCTGTCTGTAACGTGCGTTCTCTGCGTTCCATAGTATCTGATCAGCCTATTAAGCACTAGGTGCGCTAGTTGCTCTACTATTATTAACTTATTGCACAGTATGAAGTGTGCATATTTTGTGAGTCTATCAACAATGTTAAGTATTAAGTTGTAGGCGTGTCCTGTAACTAGATCCCTTAATTTTAGCAATTTCATAATGAAGTCTATTGTGATTTCATCCTATGGTTGTTCAGGTGCTTCTCTGAACTAAATCTCTCCATAAGGCGTATATTGTTTAGCCTTATTCTTCTGGCAGTGTACACACTTCTTGATATAGTTATGTACCTGTTGTCGCATCCTTAGGAACTCAAAATGCCTTTGTATAAAGCGCACTGTCTTTGCAATTCCTAGATGTCCCCTAGTAGGCTCGTTGTGGTGCCTTCTTATGCAGTTCTTAACGCCTGCTTCTAGCACTTAGAACTTTCCTTTGCTAACTAGGAATTCCTCTTCCTGGTTATTTAGAATTCTAATTGTCTTATTGAATTCTTGGACGTTTGCGCTTAGGCTTCTGTTGTTGTTAATCTTTAACACCTGGTGCTCAAACTTGTCTTGTGTCTCTATATAGTTGCTTCGCCTTTACAAAGCGTCTACTCTTACATTTTCCTTTCCTAGAGTATATTTAATCTTAAACTTGTACTAGCCAAGAAGTTCTGCCTACCTGACCTGCCTTTGTGTAAGGTCCTTTGTGGTTATAAAATATAGAAGGTTCTTATGATCCAAGTATATTATAAGTCCTAGTGCACCTTCGCAGTACACTCTCTAGTGCTGTAATGCAGACACAATAGTAAGTAGTTCCTTGTTATGGATATTGTAGTTTTGTTTGGCTGGTGTCATCTTTTAAGAATAGTAAGCAATGGGTTTGCGTAGTCTATTGTTTTCCTAGGTAAGGCATGCTCTAATAGCCAGATTGGATGCATCTGTTTTAATCTGTATTAGCTTGTTTATATAAAACATTGCAAGCATTGAGCATTCTATAGTTGCTCTTTTTAGCTTTTAGAAAGCTTCTTTGTGTTTGTTATTCTATTTAAAGGTAACATCCTTCTTTGTGAGATTTGTAAGTACAGCTAAGATTGTTAAGTAGTCTTAAATGAACTTTTAATTGTAGTTTGTGAGGCCTAGGAATGCTTGTACATCCTTGACGCATATTAGCGTTAGCTATTCTTGAACTGCTTTGATCTTGTCAGGGTCGACGCTTAGTCCTTTTGTGCTTATAATGAATCCTAGGAACTTGACTTCCTTCTTATAGAACTCGCATTTCTCTAGGTTGACTCTTAGGTTCTGTTCTTGTAGCTTCTTAAATACTTTCTTTACGTGCTCCTTATGTAGTTCCAGCGTCCTATTAGTGTAAACAAGAATGTTGTTAAGGTACGCTACTACAAAGTTGTCTAAGTATTCCTATAAGGTATTGTTAATCATGTCTTAGAAACTTGCTAGTGCGTTTGTTAACCTAAATAGCATAACTAAGAACTTGTAGAGTCCATATTGTGACCTGAATGCTGTTTTCCACTCTTCTCCTGCGGCCATTTGTATAAGGTAATAACTGTTTCGAAGATCTAGTGCAGTGAACTATTTGGCTCCTACAAGTCTGTCTTAAAGTTCCCTAATGTTTAGTAAGGGGTATTAGTTCTTGATTGTAATGTTATTAAGTTTCTAATAATCCTGTACAAATTGTAATTTCCTGTTTTTCTTTTGAACAAACATTATTGGTTATGCTGCTAAGGATTCCAATTTTTGGATATATCCTTTTGCCTTGTTTTCCTGTATCCATTCCTGTTCAGCTTCTAGTTCCTTGCTAGATTTGGCATAAAGTGGTCCAAATAGTAGTACCTTTCTTAGCTAAAGTCGGATTCTATAGTCCCACGCCTGATGTTTTGGCAATGCTGCTAATCCTGTTTCTTCCTTAAAGAGTGGCGCAAACTCCTTGTACTCTTCCAGGATTCCAGGTGCTACGATTTTATAATATACTGTGACGTCTTCGTGACCTGGTGGACTCTCTCTAGTGTCTGTCTAGTTCGCGCTTCGTTTCTAAAGTCCGCTATTCGCTAAGAAACACATCTTGTATAGTTTCTTCTGCTCATCTACTATTGTCCGCTACTAATGTGTAGGTCTTTTAATGTGTTTGCATGCACATTAATTAAATGTGAGTACTCCTGTCCTCTAGTTAATAGCTAGGTTATGTCTCCTTAACTAAGGGTTGCCTAGTACAATGTCATGCCTAGCTATTAGCATTACATCCAAGATAATCTCCTCGCGATGCCCTTAAGTAATAATTAATAGAGGTACTGTTTCTCTATCCATGTTAGGCAAGCATGATCTGTTCATTACAATCACCTTGTATCTATCTGGTTTCTAGTGCGTTACAATCACATTCCTTTGAACGTAGTCTTTTAATATAAAGCTGCTACTTGCTCTACTGTCAACCATTACTATTATAAGTATTCTGTTCATAATACTTTTTGTCTTAAAGACTCCTGTCTTGCTATTGCTTGTACTGGAATTGTTTTCTTAAGCCTTATAAATGTTGTTACACTTGTGTTGATCGCTCATATTCACTAAGTCAATTCTTTTTCTAAATTGAATAGTGAAGCTCTGTTTTCTTCTGAAGTTCTTACTCTATATATTTTCACAGGTCGTCTTTCTTGTTTGAGCTCTCTCCATTGTTCTTGTGTAAGGAGCTATTAGTCCTAGTATTTAAGCATCTTCTTCTTGATCTGCGCTCTAACCTAGTTCCTGTGGTAGGTCGCTTCTTGTCTTGCTTTGTAGTTATCTGTTAGGACCTCCTATTGTTCCAAATGCTTAAGGACCTGAATTGACTATATTATTTAGAACTGTGCTTACAGTGTTTGGATTTGGTCTCTTATTCCCTTTGTAACATGTAAGCCTTCTAGGGTAATGTAGCTTCTGTCCCTTTAGAATTAGCTTCTAACTAGTAGTACATCTTAGACATGTCTTACAAAGCTGACTTCTTTGTTTACTAATTCATGCTTCCAGAACATTCTTCAAAACTGCTTAATTAAGAGGTCGAATTGTCCTAGGTACAAATAGCGTTTTTGTCCTATTGTTAGGAATACTTTGTTATATTGTCTAGCAATTGTAACAAACATGCTTATAGCCTTTGTGTAGCCTAATATAGTGAACTGCACTAGTTTGTCTTAACTCATGTTGTTGTTGCTTCCCTACTCCTCGTTGGACGCGTCTTCCTTACTGCTATCTCTAGCTTCTGTTATACTATTACCTGATTCTTTAGTAATGTTAACTTCTTCTATGCGTTGTTAGTCTTGTTGTTAGTGTTCTATAATGTCGCGTATTAGTTCTATAATATTGTCCACCTACAGTGTCTCTCTGTGATAGAGTCCTGCCTAGTTGCTCATAAGATCATTAGCTATTTCTGCGATCTTAAGAGGCATGTAGTAGACTTATAGAAGTGTGTTAATCTTATTATTAATATGTTTGTTAACCTCAAAGTTTTGTACCTCACAGATTAGTCCTTCTATGTTGTTATAGGCGTATACCCACTTTGTCTCCTTTAGTAGTAGCGCCCATTGTGTATGCCTTTTCTTATTAAGGTGTTTTAGGCAATTATCTTTGTAACATCCTAACCAATCCTCTGCTTCGCATAGTTGTAACATTCTGCTCTCTGTTGTAGACAGTTGTGCAGGTTCCTGATCCTATCCAGGATCTAAGTTATAGTGTAAGGGCTCATCTGTCCCTTCTTTGTCACACCCTTTGCTCGCGTCGTCGCAAGTTACTACTATCACAATCTCCTATTCTGGTGTATCCTCTGTTCTGTTAGGGATATTATCTACTTGCTTAGTAGATCCAAATTTGTGTTCTGAAGCTATGGGCAATACCTGGCTAAGAGTTATATCCAGCTGCTAGATTGCTCTATTCACTAGTTCTTCCTATTCCGTAGCAGGGTCCTTAGTCTAGTTGTCCCTAGTTTAGTATTTGTTAAGCTGAACTTCGTAACTGCTTGTAGGCGGGTTATGCTTCTTTGGTCCTTAGTGGTATCCTTCCCTTAATCCTTTGTTAGGGTCTCTAAGGATCACGTTAAATTCCTTAATTTGTTCCGTCAAGTTAAACTGCTGTTAGGGCACTCTATTCTTTAACTTGCAGTCTCTTACTATGTGTCCTGTCTTTTAACATGCATAGCATCGAATTCTAGTCTTTTTGCCTTAGGGTCTCCTACCCTTAGGTCTTCTATTATTAAGTTGCTGCGTGTTGTTTGCTTCCTAGTCCATAGCATTGCGGTTGTCACCTTGATTGTAGCCTCTCCCAGTCCAGCTAGTAGGTACAAATCCATGTTTTCCACTACTGTGGTTGTGGCGCCTTTCTATTGCACGCTTGTACAACGCATTATCAATTTGGATTGCGCTCTTAATAAGTTGATCCAGGTCATTGTTAAAAGCTCCGTCACGCATAAGCTTGTCCTTTACATTGTCCTTTAAGCCACGTTAGAACATGACTATTAAGGCGTCGTTGTCCTACTTAGTGACCTGAGCATGTTGCTTAAACTTAGCGGCGTAGTTGGATGCTGATGACTTCTAGGTTAAATGCTTAATAACCCTAGTTAAAACTTCCTTGTTGTTGTGAACTCCATAGATCTAGTAAAGTTCTTCCCTAAATTGGCTAAAGTTTCTAAAAAGTCCTTTATTGTTAGTTCCTTTATTAAGAAACTTGGTAAGGTAGGGTTTAATCCATTTTTGAGCGTTGCCACATAGGTACGTGACAGCGAATAAGGTTTTGTTCTGCGTAATACTGTTAAACACAAAGTACAACTGCAT